>JAKSZP010014499.1:0-258230 GCA_022478985.1 Massospora cicadina
AACAGAGGGATCCTTGGCCAGCAAAAGACAAATGGGGTCATAAAGACAATTGTAATTGGCCCAAGTTTTGTTGAGTAGTTGGCCTCAACGAGAATAGTTGGCTGACCCTGACACCATGCTGTAGTTTTTAGGCCATTGGGAAATGGCTGAGTACAAAGAGAAACTCTGCCAGAAGATCGCCATCCCAATAAACTAGCTGGAGTGAAAAGTTTGCTCCCTCAGATTGAAAGAGCGGCTGAAGTTGTCCGCTGAGAAATTTGTGGAAGCACAAGACCTGAGCTTGTACCCTATTGATCCTCAGGTAGGATCCACAACTGAAACAACATCCTCCTCAATGATAGTTTCAGGCTGAGTTGACATCATGATGGTCAGCGCGGGAAGAAGCTGGCCCAACTCTGTTGCCCAGAGTGAGCTTGAGAACAGAGTCATACACATGTTTCTTAGCAGACAAGTAAACTGATGCCGCTGTTCAGTTTTGAGGGAAGTGACGAAATTGCGGTATGCAGAGGATGAGCTGTTTTCAGACATTGAAGAAGAATTCAGGAAAATTCAGGGTTTATATTCCAGTCAAGTGGGGGGAAATGTTAGATTTTGATGGTTGACTCAAAAATAAACCCTTTGAGAAAACCATTAATGCTGATAGATTACTCCCATTGGCGGATTCTTTGATCCTTCTTGATTCATCTGCATAATCTGATAACTTAGATTCACCTCATAACTGCTCTGATTTCATCTGAGATGCCCAATTATTTAATTTATTGCGGGGAAGGCCGACCATGGGACGGACACTTCCGAATATGAATCAGACGAGACAAAACTCAGTACCGGGTGAGGCACCCCAGAGAAGCGATGCTATCTCTTGTCGCCAGCGGGAACGCCACTTATGGGAAGGGGGGAGGGAACGTGTGTAGGGGGCGTAGCCACTATTGAGCACGTGTGGAGGAAGGGGTCTGATTTGATAAACCAGACTGGGAACCAGGAGGAGACCAGCTGCCGGCGACGTGGTGGGAGATATCCAAACACCCATGCTTGAAAGTGGTCCACCAAATGAGACCGGAATCTGTGGACAGCTTCAGGGGGTGGGGATGGATCCGGCGATGGCATCCAAGACAATCGTGTGGATAGTCCACATGGCGATTGCAACCACCAGAGCACGAAGGGAGGGTGGGAGGGGGAGGCCATTGATGAAGCAAACATATCTCTTGACAGACTGAAGGGATGTGTTTGATCCTGGCCTAGCAGACGTTGGACTTCGCGCCATATCACTTTAGAGGTGGGGCACTTCTCCAGGCGGTGAAACAGCGTTCCATACTGGCCACACACGACACAGGATGAGTGTAAAGCGTTAGAGCGCTCAGCTGTACGATACACCCGCCTCAGGCAGCGCCACACATGGGAACGGACTTGAGGCTGCAGCAGAGGATGGTGTGCGTATTTCCAGATAGTCTTTTGGGTCTCAGTGGAATAAGGGATGTCCATCATGTCCAGGTAGTCCACCCTGGATAGGACTTGGGGTCGAATGGGGATCACGCCCTCATGGATGGGTAGCCCCTGTACCTCTTGTGTGAACTGAGGAGAGGGGCGGCCTCTTTGGGTTGTATGTCCACTAATACGAATTCTCCACTCTGCGCTTCGCATGGAGAGTAGGATTCGTTTGTAGTGGGTTTTTGTCCCGTGAGGACCTGTGGCTGATGTGTGTGATGCAAGGTATTTCATCAGGGAGTGGGGGTTTGATGGGTTGTTGAGGCCCAAGGCTCGGGAGAAGTTGGAGCGGGCCGCGCGGGACCAGTGTTGGGATGGGAGTGTAGGAGCAGTGACGGCCGCAATCCAGGTGCCTAGGATCTTGGCGGCATGGGCTTTGAAGTCAAGTAGGCCCATGCCACCATGATGTTGAGGGCCAAACATGACCTCTAGCCGTACTGGTGGAGGGCGGCCTGACCAAAGCCAACCTTGTAGCAAAGCATACAGGGATTTGAAGAAGCTTGGGGAGAAGGGGATGGCGTGGGCTCCAAACCAGACTTTGGATAGGAGCATAGAGTTGGCAAGCACAACCCTGCCAGTGAGGGTAGTAGGGTGGGCTCTGAGAGAGGCGATTCGCTTCGTCACGTTGTCCAGTATATGGCCCTCCATTACTGCTGACACGTATCCTCCTGCCTCCAACCACACGCCCAGATGGCGTACCGGTCCTATGGTAGGTCGCGGCACAAAGGGGAGCACCAGTGGAGCGGTGTGTTTGAGTTAGTAAGGCGTGGACTTGGGCGAGCAGCTGGGCTGGGTTGGGAACTACTTGCTGGGGCCCAGCAGTTCTGAAACCGACCAAGGAGGATGATTTCAGTTTTGGAGGCGTTCAGTGCCGCGTTGCTTACCCGGGAATATTCCTGGATGAGGGCTTCAAGCGCGCGTGCATCTTTATTATTAGACACCCCCACCACGCAATCATCTGCAAATGCCATCATCTTGACTGGGGTTTGGCCTGGCACATGGACCCCAGTGAGTTGGGCATTCACATTTCGCAGTAGTGGGTCAAGGCTGAAGTTGTATAAGAGTGGGCTCAGTGGGTCCCCTTGTCGCAGGCCCCTTTGAGGATGGACTACATCCGTTAGGAAACCTGGGCCTGCGCACAGCCATTGTTGCAGATTCCGTGAGCAGCATCACCCAGTTAATGAAGCGGGGAGGTAGGCGGAATTGTTGGAGGCAGGCCCTAAGGTATTCCCAGTTTACTCTATCATAGGCCTTTTGTTGGTCCAAGAATACCAGTGCCCCAGAGGCTGTGGACTGACACACATTAGCCACAGAGTGCACGTTATCCCAAATCGACCTTCTGGGGATGAAACCGAATTGTTCTGGAGAGATGGTGGCAGATGCTACAGTCCCTAAACGGTTAGCCATGATTTTTGTTAAAATTTTGGTGTCTGTGTTTGTTAGAGAAATGGGGCGCCAGTTGGCTAAGTCTAGCCTATCCCCTTTCTTGAAGAGTGTGACTGTAAAAGCCTCATGTCCTCCTGGTAGGAGGCGCGTTTCCAACAGGCTTTGGTTGAGTGAGGCTAGCAGCAATGGGGATATGTATTTAAAATATTTTTTGTAGAACTCATATGGAATGCCATCTGGGCCTGGGCATTTTTGGTTTGGCGCACCGCGAATGGTAGTCCATAATTTGTTTGGAGTAATTAAATTCATTATTTCCGGGTATTGGAAAATGGTGCGGATATGAGCTCTGTCGAGAAATTCCGCCATTTCGGCCAGCTGAATTGGTTCGGCTCAGTATAACTCAGAGTAATATTTTTGCGTTTCAATTGCCACTTCGGCCAGTGTGTCCACGATAGAATTATCCGATCTTCGCACCTGTGTGCAGGCCACGCTCTGGCGTGGTGCAAAAATTTTTTTGAAGAAGTATGCGGTGCACTTGTTGCCTTTAGTGATGCGTGTGGCCCTGTATTGGACACAAACCCGATGCTTGTGTTGCCTTTCAAGTGCGTTGAGGTGTGCTGCTGCCTCCGCCCACTTCTGGCCCCATGCAGGGCTATATCCTGAGGCTGGAATGTTGGACTCCAAGTGGGCCAATTCTGCCAGCGCGCGCGATATAACCGCTGATGTGGCTCATGAGCGTCTGGATGAGAGATGGCGATAGTGGCGGATGGTGTCTTTTTTGAAAGTTGCCCATGTGGAAATGGGGTCCGCGCAAAACGGTGCAACAAATGATTTTGCCAAAGTTGCCTCTTCCACCCACATGGAAAATCCTGGCGACGCAAGCTCTGGGGGCAGATTTTGCACCAATGTGGGGCCTTTGCAACTGTGACGGGTAAGTGGTATGTTATTGAGACCAGTCGGTGGTTGGAGAATTCCATTTTCGTTGTTTTGAAGTGGGAGATGTGGGGTTGGAATTTCGCCGGTGCTAGAATAAGGTCAATGCGGGTCATGGACCTTAATTGGCCATTGTGGATGTGGGGACACATCATGTTTTTGAGCAGTGGGGCATGTCGTGGCAGCGCATCCATTAACCCAAGGGTGGCTTTTAGAACGCATAGTTCTATGTGACCCTGTGGGGCGTGGGGTGAGGGTGGCCACCGGTCCGTTGGTGAGGTTAGCCAACAGTTCATGTCGCCGATTAGGAAAGAATTGGGGGGTATCGGGAGGGATTTGACCAACGAGAAAAATTCCCGACGCTCTTGTGCACCGTTTGGGGCGTAAATGTTGACAATTGTGTGTGCAACATTGGCCCAAGAGAAGGTGACAACGAGCACTCGGTCATTTAGAAATGTTTCTGAAGATGTAAATTTAAAAAAATTGTTTTTCTGAATTAGCACCCCACAGTGCTTTGACCAAAAGGATAGGGATGGTAGGAGCATTGTTTTCCAAGCATCCTCGGAACCTCGTGGACAGTGGGTTTCCTGGATGGCCAGGATATCCACGGGTAAATTATTTTGTAAAAAACTCAGTTTCCTAGCCCGGGACGGGGAGGCCTTGAGTCCGGCGATATTCAGCGTCCCTAGAGTGAAGGTTTCCCCCATCGCACCTTAGGTGTGAGGGGTGGGCCCCCTGGCCCACCAGCCTCTTCCAGGTCCCCACGGGCTTTCACAGCAGCATGGGTATTAGCAGCAATGCTATTGGGGTTTTTGTTAATTTTTGCGGAAAGAGTCGCATTGGCTTTGGCCTTCGCTTTTTGTTTTCCCGACGTCAGACGAATTTTTTGCGGTGCGGATAGGTTCAGTGCACCGTCAAGTGGGGCAAAATTTTTTTTTTTTGGTTGGGATAGGTCCCAAGTTGGTTTCAACTGGGGCTTGGGTGCAGCGATTGGGTGAGATCGAATCTCCCATCAGATCCTTGGATTGAGTGGCCCGTTCAGCTTGGGCCTCCCCATCTGATTGGGTGATGGATTCCCGAGTTGCTTCCGCTGCAAAGGTCTCCATGTCCTCCTGGCGTTGTGAGTGTGGGATGGTGGTGGAGACCTTGGCCGCTTCCTTGGCCGCAGTCCTATGGGCCTGCTTGGCCTTCTTCTGCTCCTGCGGGGAGATGGGCTTTACTAATAGGTAGCAGCCTTGTGCTCCCCACGGGAAGGCCTCTTTGGTGCTTGCGGTTGGTTCGTAGTGCGCCTCTCCGCTGGCCATGGCCGCCGAGGGGTGCTCTTGGAATGTAATGCCCTCTTTAATGGGGCATGCGTGTGCCTTATGGCCGAATGCGTCACAGTGGGTGCAAATGGGGGCGCGCTGTCCACGGTTACCCGGAATGGGTGGGTGGTGTGCCCTGCGATATCAATAAAGGTGGAGTGCGGGATCTGGGTTAGGTCCTTCGCAATCTCCTCAGATGGGGTCAGAACTGCAATGGCTTTGCCGGTGCACAGGTGTGGCATCAGCATGAAACGTTGCATTTCGAAAGATTGTATTTCGCCATATATGGTGAGACCATCTTTCAAGTGTTGCTCCAAAATGTCACGTTTTACCGTAGTAGGCAAAAAGTCAAACATGAGGAAAATTTGGTTCAATTTTGTCCATCTGGTGCATTTAGTTTTGATGACCCGTTGCCCTTTGGGGAGGTCTACCACTATGCGCACCGCTGCAGCCTCATCTGCTGCTATTTTGTTTTCAAAACCTAGGTCCAGCCAACCACGCGACATGGAGTGAGGTGCAACGTACACCGCAGTCAGGAAAATTTTGTGTACATCTTCACAAAATTTTTCCCATAGGGCCATTTTTTGGATGTCCAGATACACACGTACTCCGAATTCCACCGATGAAAGTGGCTGGGAATGTGGCGTATTGATGTACTGGTTGCATCATGCTTGCCACGCGAGTATCTCCAGGGAAATTGTGACCGCCGGTTTTTTTAAATTTTTTTCTATTCCGCCAGATTCTCCGGGGCGTTTTTGAACGTTAGAGGCCGCGGGCCTTCCGCCTGCTCCTCTTGCTTTGCTTGCCCAACTGCTCCCAGACATGGGCGCAGACTAATCCCTCTATGAGATTATCAAACTGGATTAAGTCTTGAATTGAATGGGTTGCAAAAGTGTTTGCAACGAGAGAGAGAAGTAAGTTTGAGATGCCCAATTATCATAGCTAATAATAGCTATGATATAATCATATTATGGCCAGTTATGGGTCCACTTGGGTGCAAAGTGGTCTCACAGCATTAACTAAATTGCACCTCCTAAATTAGTGCATTAATTATAATGCACTAATGCAGAAGTTGGGTTCAATTAATAAATTTAATAATTAAGCACTTAAATATAGACGTCCCAATTATGGGCGTACTCAGTGCTATTGAGAGGCCTGCTGACGTCCCAAATTGGGGTGCATCATATTTTATGGTCATATATGTTTTATTCCCCATTTTATTGTTAGACGTCAAGTTATGATGTAGCTCTAATCAAGAAGATTTTAATGTTGAGTTCAAAACCCAAAGTTGTCCCAATTATAAAAGTAAAATTGCCTTCAATTGGGCTGAAACAATTGTTATTTTATATCAATTCATGGGCCAAATTGACTTGGAAATTTTTTCATAATTATTGCCATGACCAGCAGAGGATTGGCATAATATGAATGAATTCATCTAATAGATGAGTTTGGCCAGGAGATGCCTGAGAGGTATATAATACTGGTGCCTGGCTGATTAATAAAACATCAATTAATCATCATTTACCATTTTATTGATCATTAATAACTACTCACTTAAAAACTTTTCTTTCTCGTTGCAAACACTTTTGCAACCTATTTGATTCAAGACTAAATCTAGTTTGATAATCTCATAGAGGAGATTAGTCTGTGCCCATGTCTGGGAGCAGTTGGGCAAGCAAGGCAAGAGGAACAGGCGGAAGGCCCGCGGCCTCTAACATTCAAAAACGCCCCAGAGAATCTGGCGGAATAGAAAAAAATCTAAAAAAACCGGTGGTCACAATTTCCCCAAAGATACTCGCATGGCAAGCATGATGCAACCAGTACATCAACACGCCACACTCCCAGCCACTTTCATTGGTGGAATTTGGAGTCTGTGTGTATCTGGACATCCAAAAAACGGCCTTATGGGAAAAAATTTGTGAAGATGTACACAAAATTTTCCTGACCGCGGTGTACATTGCACCTCACTCCATATCGCATGGTTGGCTGGACCCAGGTAATAAAAGCAAAATAGCAGCAGACGAGCTGCAGCGGTGTGCATAGTGGTCGACCTACCCAAAGGGCAACAGGTCATTGAAACCAAATGCACCAGATGGACAAAATCAAACCAAATTTTTCTCACGTTTGACTTTTTGCCTACTACGGTAAAACGTGCCATTTTGGAGCACCACCTGAAAGATGGTCTCACCATATATGGCAAAATTCAATCTTTCAAAATGCAATGTTTCATGCTGATGCCACACCTGTGCACCAGCAAAGCCATCGCAGTTCTGACCCCAACTGAGGAGATCGCAAAGGACCTAACCCAGATCCTGCACTCCACATTTATTGACATTGCAGGGCATACCACCCACCCATTCTGAGTTACCGTGGACAGCGCGCCCCCCATTTGCACCCACTGTGATGCATTCGGCCATAAGGTGCACGCATGCCCCATCAAGGAGGGCGTCACATTCTAAGAGCACCCCTCAGCAGCTATGGCCAGCGGAGAGGCGCACTACAAACCAACCGCAAGCACCAAGGAGGCTTTCCCATGGGGAGCACAAGGCTGCTACCTATTGGTAAAGCCCATCTCCCCGCAGGAGCAGAAGAAGGCCAAGCAGGCCCATAGGGCTGTGGCCAAGGACGCTTCCTTGGCCACCACCACCATCCCACACTCACAACGCCAGGAGGACATGGAGACCTTCGTGGTGGAAGCAACTCAGAAATCCATCACCCAATCAGATTGGGAGGCCCATGCCGAGTGGGCCACTCAATCCAAGGATCCAATGGGAGATTCAATCTCACCCAATTGCTGCACCCAAGCTCCGGTCAAAACTGACTTTAGACCTATCCCAACCAAAAAAAATTTTTCGCCCCACTTGACGGTGCACTGAACTTATCCACACCACAAAAAATTTGTCCGATGTCGGGAAAACAAAAAGCAAAAACCAAAGCCAATGCGACTCTTTCTGAAAAAATTAACAAAAACCCTGATAGTGTTGCTGCTAACACCTGCGCTGCTGTGAAAGCCCGTGGGGACCTGGAAGAGGCTGGTGGGCCTGGGGGCCACCCCTCGCACCTAAGGTGCAAAGGGGGAAACCTTCACTCTAGGGATGCTGAATATTGCTGGACTCAAGGCCTCCCCATCCTGGGCTAGAAAACTGAGTTTTTTACAAAACAATTTACCCGTGGATATCCTGGCCATCCAGGAGTCCCACTGTCCATGAGGTTCCAAGGAAGCTTGGAAAACAATGCTCCTACCATCCCTATCCTTTTGGTCAAAGCACTGTGGGGTGCTAATTCAGAAAAACAATTTTTTCAAATTCATATCCTTAGAAATATTCCTAAATGGCTGAGTGCTCATTGTCACCTTCTCATGGGCTGACGTTGCACACACAATTGTCAACATTTATGCCCCAAACGGTGCACACGAGCTTCAGGAATTTTTCTCATCAGTCAAATCCCTCCCACTACCCCCCAATTCTTTCCTAGTTGGCGACATGAACTGTTGGCTGCCCTCACCAATGGACCAGTGGCCACCCTCACCCCACGCCCCACAGGGTCACATAGAACTACGCATTCTAAAAGCCACCCTTGGGTTAATGGATGTGCTGCCATGACATGCCCCACTGCTTGTTAAGATGACGCGTCCCCATATCCACAATGGCCAATTAAGGTCCATGACCCGCATCAACCTTATTCTAACGCCAGCGAAATTCCAACCCCACATCTCCCACTTCAAAACAACGAAAATGGAATTCTCTGACCACCTGCTGGTCTCAATAACATACCACTTACCTGTCACAGTTGCAAAGGCCCCACATTGGTGCAAAATCCGCCCCCCCGAGCTCGCGTCACCAGGATTTTCCACGTGGGTGGAAGAGGCAACTTTGGCGAAATCGTTTGTTGCACCATTTTGCACGGACCCCATTTCCACATGGGCAACTTTCAAAGAAGACACCATCCGCCACTATCGCCGTCTCTCCTCCAGATGCTCACGAGCCACATCAGCAGTTATCTTGTGCACGCTGGCGGAATTGGCCCACTTGGAGTCCAACATTCCAGCCACAGCATATAGCTCTGCATGGGGCCAGAAGTGGGCGGAGGCAGCCGCCCACCTCAACGCACTCGAAAGGCAACACAAACATCAGGTTTGTGTCCAATACAGGGCCACACACATCACTAAAGGCGACAAGTGCACCGCATACTTCTTTAAAAAAAATTTTGCACCACGCCAGAGTGTGGCCTGTACACAGGTGTGAAGATCGAATAATTCCATTGCAGACACACTGGATGAAGTGGCAATTGAAATGCAAAGATATTACTCTGAGTTATACTGAGCCAAACCAATTCAGCCAGCTGAAATGGTGGAATTTCTTGATCGAGCTCATATCCACAACGTTTTCTGATACCTGGAAATAATGAATTTAATTACCCCGAATGAATTATGGACAGCCATTCGTGGTGCGCCAAACTGAAATTGCCCAGGCCCAGATGGCATTCCATATGAGTTCTACAAAAAATATTTTAAATATATATCCCCATTGCTGCTAGCCTCACTCAACCAAAGCCTGTTGGAAATGTGCCTCCTACCAGGAGGACATGAGGCCTTTACTGTCACACTCTTCAAGAAAGGGGATAGGCTTGACTTAGCCAACCTGCGCCCTATTTCTCTAACAAACACAGACACCAAAATTTTAACCAAAATCAGGGCTAACCGTTTAGGGACTGTAGCATCTGCCACCATCTCCCCAGAACAATTCAGTTTCATCCCCAGAAGGTCGATTTGGGATATTGTGCACTCTGTGGCTAATGTGTGTCAGTCCACAGCCTCTGGGGCACTTGTATTCTTGGACCAACAAAAGGCCTATGATAGAGTAAACTGGGAATACCTAAGGGCCTGCCTCCATCAATTCCGCCTACCCCCCGCTTCATAAACTGGGTGATGCTGCTCATGGAATCTGCGACAATGGCAGTGCATGACCCAGACTTCCTAACGGAAGTAGTCCGCCCTCAAAGGGGCCTGTGACAAGGGGACCCCCTCAGCCCACTCTTATACAACTTTAGCCTTGACCCACTACTGCGAAATGTGAATGCCCACCTCACTGGGGTCCATGTGCCAGGCCAAACCCCAGTCAAGATGATGGCATTTGCAGATGATTGCGTGGTGGGGGTGTCTAATAACAAAGATGCACGCGCGCTTGAAGCCCTCATCCAGGAATATTCCCAGGTAAGCAACGCGGCACTGAACGCCTCCAAAACTGAAATCATCCTCCTTAGTCGGTTTCAGAACTGCTGGGCCCCAGCAAGTAGTTCCCAACCCGGCCCATCTACTCGCCCACGTCCACGCCTTACTAACTCAACACACACCGTTCACTGGTGCTCCCCTTTGTGCCACGTCCTACCATAGGACTGGTACGCCATCTGGGTGTGTGGATGGAGGCAGGCGGATACGCGTCAGCAGTAATGGAGTGCCATATACTGGACAACGTGACGAAGTGAATCGCCTCTCTCAGAGCCCACCCTATTACCCTCACTGGCAGGGTTGTTCTTGCCAACTCTATGCTCCTATTCAAAGTCTGGTTCAGAACCCACGCCATCCCCTTCTCCCCAAGCTTCTTCAAATCCCTGTATGCTTTGCTGCAAGGATGGCTTTGGTCAGGCCGCCCTCCACCAGTACGGCTAGAGGTCATGTTTGGCCCTCATCATCAAGTTGGCATGGGCCTGCTTGACTTTAAAGCCCATGCTGCCAAGATCCTGGGCACCTGGATCGCGGCCATCACCGCTCCTACACTCCCATCCCAACACTGGTCCCGCGTGGCCCACTCCAACTTCTCCCAAGCCTTGGGCCTCAACAATCCATCAAACCCCCACTCCCTGATGAAATACCTCGCTTCACACCTTAGGCCACAGGTCCTCACGTGACTAAAACCCACTACAAACGAATTTTACTCTCCATGCGAAGCGCAGAGTGGAGAATTCGTATTAGTGGACATACAACCCGAAGAGGCTGCCCCGCTCCTCAGTTCACACAAGAGGTACAGGGGCTACCCATCCATGATGGCGTGATCCCCATTCGACCCCAAGTCCTATCCAGGGTGGACTACCTGGACATGATGGACATCCCTTATTCCACTGAGACCCAAAAGACTATCTGGAAATACGCACACCATCCTCTGTTGCAGCCTCAAGTCCACTCCCATGTGTGGCGCTGCCTGAGGCGGGTGTATCATACAGCTGAGCGCTCTAACGCTTTACACTCATCCTGTGTCGTGTGTGGCCAGTATGGAACGCTGTTCCACCGCCTGGAGAAGTGCCCCACCTCTAAAGTGATGTGGCGCGAAGTCCAACGTCTGCTAGGCCAGGATCAAACGCATCCCTTCAGTCTGTCAAGATATATGTTTGCTTCATCAATGGCCTCCCCCTCAACCCTCCCTCCGTGCTCTGGTGGTTGCAATCGCCATGTGGACTATCCACACGATTGTCTTGGATGCCATCGCTGGCTCCATCCCCACCCTCCTAGAAGCTGTCCACAGATTCCAGTCTCATTTGGTGGGCCACTTTCAAGCGTGGATGTTTGGATATCTCCCACCGCGTCGCCGACAGCTGGTCTCCTCCTGGTTCCCAGTCTGGTTCATCAAATCAGACCCCTT
Organism: Massospora cicadina; assembly: GCA_022478985.1. NCBI lineage: Eukaryota > Fungi > Entomophthoromycota > Entomophthoromycetes > Entomophthorales > Entomophthoraceae > Massospora > Massospora cicadina. The sequence continues at coordinate 11,741 of JAKSZP010014499.1, forward strand.
CCTCCACACGTGCTCAATAGTGGCTACGGCCCCTTCACACGTTCCCTCCCCTCCCCATAAGTGGCATTCCCGCTGGCAACAAGAGATAGCATCACTTCTCTGGGGTGCCTCCCCTGGTACTAAGTTTTGTCTCTTCTGAGTCATATTCAGAAGTGTCTGTCCCATGGTCGGCCTTCCCCGCAAAAAAATTAAATTTAGATTAATAACTACTCGCTTAGTTTATTAATTATTGTTATCCATCTGTCATCTGCCTAGTATTAATATCTGTTGCTGTTACATCTATATTATATAGTTGTGTGTGTTTATTCTTCCCAAAGAGAAGTACATAGTTGCCTGCTGGAGAAGTAGTCTTAATTATAGAGGAATAATTTCCTAATTTTGTACAAAGTCAGGTCTTGTAATTGTTGGTGACAGTAGACTTGACAACGGTGAGCATACCTGAGTTACTTGGCTATTATTGAGAATTATAGGAGAATCTACTTCCTGATTATGAGCAGGATTTCATTTGAAAAGCGAGTTTATATCCTCAATTTTAGTGTTAAGTTATTTCAGCTTGCACCATCAACTGAAAACTTAACATATGCCATTACCCATCTCTCAACCCTTAAAATGGGCCAAATCTCCCAGGTTGATGAGAGGAACAGCCACTGGATTGCACACCTTCTTGTTTCTAAATGAGAATTCCTTTCAATTAATTTATTTGAGGTACGCTGACCAGGGGACGGACAGTACCAAATCACAACACTTAAAACTGACAAAACAAAACTACTAACCAGGTGGGAAGCAGAAACCGCTAACCCACCATGGCAGAGGGTGAGGAGGGGTTAGGGTTGGTTTTCAGAAAGACCTGCCTCGATCAAGGGATGTTGGTTACAGTACCAGATCAGAGCAGAGAGCCAGGGCGTTGGGGCATCTGCATAGTGGGGGTGGAGGTCAGCGTAGTAGGAGTTTTCCACTTCCTCATCAAGATAATAATGGGAAAGTGTTTCAACAAAAGCTGCGAGGAGAACTTCAGCTTCTTTGCGGGCTTCAGGAAGTTGGGTGAAAAGGGAGATACAGTGGCGGGTGATTTTGGCTGAGGTGTTTGAATAAAGTAAGCGTTGCAACATTCATAACAGCAACTTCAGCATCATCTAATAGTTTCAAGATGTCACTGCAGGGAGATTCAGGGAAGTCAGGGGGAAGAAGAGGGTGGGCAGGCCATGCTGGAGCTGAGCCATTGACTGGGCCACCGCAGTGCGTAGTTTTGGGCACTGAGTGGAGGCCACCGCAGCTAAGGCGAGCTGGTGGCCACTTTAGAAGGGGGCTGTATTTGGCAGTGGAGCAAAATGGTGAGGGGTAGGGGTTTCATCGAAGTCAGGAAGGAAAAATTCTGCCTGACCATAATCACCTTGGCAGAGAGGTTGACCTGTATGCTTAATAATGAGGACATTACCTGATTTGTCAGTCTCAGCCAATAGATCCCATGGATTTTGGTTCACTGGAATAGTGGCGTTCAAATTTGGGTGGGTGGGATTGGGTGAATGGGCGGCTGCTTGGGTGCCAATGTTGGTCCAAGCATTTCTCTGATTGGCTGGGGTAGATTTAGGTGGGAGAGTGAGGCTGGAGGTTTTGGGGGGGGCTGATTTTCTATGTGGGCCCACTGAATGAGATTGGAGGGTGGGAGGGGGCAGCAAAGCGCCCCATACTGAACCTCCAGAGGGGGCTCAGAAGCTGCAGCAGCGGACTTGGCCTGAGGGCACACTTTTTGCATGGTCGAGGCCAAAGCAGAGAAAACAAATCTGCCTACCATTATCAACCCGAGCCCAAAAGAAATGATCAGGCGCTGCAGCCACACTAGTGCGGGGTGGGATTTGTTGGGCTATGGTAGGGTGGTGTGGTATGATGGTGGCTGTTGCATGAGGAGCAGCAAGGTGCTCCAAACCAGATGGAATGGCAAAGATGAGGTTGGGCTGAGTGCCATAAGCCATGAGCCCCGCGACCAACTGGTCATACAAAACCTGGGGTGGAAGGTGGGATGGGAGATTTGCAAAGGATACCACCAACGTGGTGTCTGAAGGGGAGGCGAGTATGGGTTGTGGGAATGGGGTTTTTTTATAAATTAGAGGAGCTTGTGCTGCAGCTTCAGCATCCTCCTCAGATTGGAACCCAACGTCAAAGTAGCCCTTAAAAGGGCAGATTTCTATAAAGCCAGCTGGCGCAAAGGCCGCAGTGGCTAGGTCAATAATTGCCTTATTGGCATATGGGAACAAACGCCCATAGTCCACTCTGAGGCAATAGTGTATGGCGGAGCGAGGGAGGGCGAGAGGATGGGGCGAGAAGGGTGGACGCGCGCCAGGTGGAGCGCTAAGTCCCATGGGGGGACAAAACGGTTGGAAGAATTGGGCGGGCTGTTTGAGCCCGTCCAAACGCGCTTGCCTGCGGGGCGGAAAACGCTAGGTGGGGGTGCACTGCTGCCCCACACTGGGGTGGCAGGCGGCGGAGCCAAGGACATCAAAGAATAGGTTTGGGCAGACGGCTCTGGATAAATAAAACTTAAATTTAAAATCACTCAAAAGTGACTTCAAGCGGTAAAAGAAAGTTTTGAGAATTCCTTTGAAGTAAAGCCAAAATGGTAACTTCTTCAAGGCTTACTATTCCAAGCCACTGCCAGATCTTTAATTTCAATCTGTTTATAGGCAATGATCCACCAAATTTGTAAAATTTAGGGTGTATATAATTTGTAATAATATCTAGAAGATGCTTTTGTGTGGCGAGCTTCTTAACCATACCACCTATGGTCATGCATAGAAAGCGCTAGTTTTCATAAAAAGATCCTGAAATTTGTACTTTTAAAACATACCCTATTTAGCTTCATTTCATTTGTCAACAGTAAGGCAGTAACCATGAAGGAACCAATCAGATACCTCCTTAATCTGGACTGGGGAGACTTTGGATACCCAAGTTATAACTTGGAATTCTGTCAAGCTGGATGGGGAAGATCCACAACAGGGGCACCCACCTCCTCGTAGTCTGAACTACTATTGTAAAAAAATGTATGTTTTAGTTGCCTTTGTTCATAGGGCATACAAATACTTGATGCTGAGGTTAATGGCAAAGTGGTTCAAGTCTATATCTATGTTGGGATTCCCAATAGTTTAAATAAAGCCTCAACTTGGGGATTCCATTTTATTGTTTATTTTGGGCAATCTCAACATATATTTACTATTTTTGATCCTTTTATTGATGCTTTGTTAGGCCTAAAGCCCAAAATCATTGTTAACTTCAATTTACTTAGCATCGTCCAAATTCAATTAATATTGGACAAACTTGAGATAGGTTATAATCAAATTGCTCCACTAATCAATAATTCAGACTGATAACCTCTATTACAATTATTATTCTTCCTGTAGGGAATGAATCCTTATTTCAGTTTATTCAACCTTATTTCCACCTTCACTTTATCTTATAAGCACCTTTACCTATCACCTACTTCCCTTTATCTTATAAAAGATTTAGGATTCTAATTCCTAATCTAGTCCCAATTCCACCAGGCTACACGCTGATCATTCATTATATCCCTTATCTTATCTTTTCTATTCTTAGCACTATTTAAGGATCTGATTAATTAATTAATAAAATAACTTTTACACTTCTACCTTTAATTAGGCTTTTTGTAAAGTTTACTCTCTTGTTTTTTTACTTATGAACCTGCCTAGGTTAAGTCCCTAACTATTAACTATTAGGAGGGGGTGGAAGGTGAGTTGGTAAGGGCGTATGGCTACCAACCTGAAGGTTGCAGGTTCAATTCCCACCCTTCGCACATCAACTCGGGGTGCCAGCCAAAGGAAGCTATTGGCGGTTAGTAGGTCTAATAACACAAAAACCTTACCCATGATGTAACCAGAAAAATTTGAATCCTGATCAGGAGGTGGAAAAACTTTCTTCAATGGAGTTGACCCTGTTCAGGTTTCATGTCGTTTCTTTCTTTCAGTAATACCTGTCCCCTGGTCAGCTTGCCTTGGTTAAATAAAAACTATTAACTATTAGGACCTTTGAACCTGTCATTAAGGTTAAGTCCTCCTCTCACCTGTCCACCTCAGCAAGCTTCAAAGGACCAGCCTTCAGACCTCCCTTAGTCCTGACAAAATGGTGCTTTCTTCCAGGTCCCTTCCGAGCTGCACCCAGAGCTTAATATGCTCTCTTAGGATAAACAACCAATATGGAAGAAATCAATCAAACTCCTACAAGTAAAGAATCCCAATTGAAGGACCCCATCTACGAGTTAGAGGTGACCAACCATTTTGCTGAGTATGAGCAATCATACACTGGACTGGATTCATACACCAAAATCATTAATGTCTCACAAGTTCTGCTAGATAAGTGCGCCAACGAGTACAATTCTACCATGTTAAAAGTTTATCAAAATTTGTCTGATCCCGAAATACCGCGCCTACTCCAAAAACTACTTTGCACTGCCCAGACCATCAGGATCCGCGATCATGCTAGAATCGCCTCCCATTAAATTATAGTTAATACTTTATAAAATAGTTTGTGACCTTAAAATTGTTACACTAGAAAGGAACAAGATGATGGCAAAGGTTGATGAACTCTTGGCTAGATACAAGATCACCATCACTGAGATTTACCTTCAGAAGATGCTTGCTACCAAAGCTGAAGCCCAACAAGAAAATCTTGAGTTAATTTTAGTGGCTGATCCAGAACCTCTTGACAATCAAAATGAGCTGGCAACCTATATGCTTTGGCACAAAACTTTTTTCTCTACCAATGCTACCAAAATCTCCAACAACTTGCTCATGCCACCAAGCCAAGTGCTCTCAAGACCAAATCACACTCTCTTACTGCTTTAATTTATTCCAAACCATTTATTTATTATTCTTTGGTTTTTACTAATATCTTAGGTTTTCCTGCAAACATTGGAGAAGATTTTAAAAAAGCTGCCTCCTGACTGCAATAAATTACTAATGTAAAGCTGTGCTCAAATTCTCCTGCCTTCGCCTACCTGCCCAATAATTTCCCTTTTTTCTCTTTACAACCCAAAGTTTCTTGAACCAAATTTACCTGCATTTATCTCATTAACCTCGCAATCCCTTCAAACTGATGTGGGCTCTATTTTCATCAAATTAGATATCAACTTGATTGGATCTAAGCCCAAATCAACTTCCTTATATCCTCCTAACCAGCCTTTTCATTCTAATACCAAGACTAAGGCTGACACTCCACTGATTGTATACTCAAACTCTCTACATTCTCACCAACCCAACAATTGGCACCCCTGGTCGAGGCTTGGAGGGGGCATTGTTGGGATTTCAATAGTTTAAATGAAGCCTTGACTTAGGGCTTCCAACTTATTATTTATTTTAGGTAATCTCAACATATATTTACTATTATCAATCTACCAATCAATGCTTTGTTGGGACTAAAGCCCAAAATCATTATTAACTTTGATTTACTTAGCATCGTCCAAATCTAATTAATATTGGACAAACTTGAGATAAATTATAATCAAATTGCTCTACTAATCGATAATCCAGGCTGATAAACTCTATTGCAACTATTATTTTTCCTGTAGAGAATGTGTCCTTAATTTAGTTTATTCAACCTTATCTCCACCTTTGCTTTATCTTATAAGTACCTTTACCTATCACCTACTTCTCTTTATCTTATAAAAGATTTGGGATAATAATTTCTAATCTAGTCCCAACTCCACCAGGCTACACGCTGATCATTCATTATATCCCTTATCTTATCTTTTCTATTCTTAGCACTATTTAAGGATCTGATTATTTAATTAATAAAATAACTTTTACACTTCTACCTTTAATTAGGCTCTTTGTAAAGATTACTCTCTTTTTTGGGACCTCTGAACCTAGCTAGGTTAAGTCCCTAACTATTAACTATTAGGACCTCTGAACCTGTCATTAAGGTTAAGTCGTCCTATCACCTGTCCACCTCAGCAAGCATTGAAGGACCAGACTTCATACCTCCCTTAATCCTGAAAATCCATACTATTAAATAGGTGCACGGTGTTGCAGAATGTGCCATCTTTAGTGAGTGCTACAATGGTGAAACTAGTGTAGCAGCTTCAGTTTTATAACACACATTAAAGTAAGCCCAAAAAATATAACTTTATGAGGACAAAGACCTTAAAAAACTAGAAAACCCCAGTTTTCTGATAAAAGGGGGTTTACAAGACTAAACAGGGAAAAAACTGTATTTTATTACTATAGTGGCTTTGGTGCTTGCAGGTAGTCATATTCTTCATGCCAGTAGGTTTAATAAGCTACTAAAATAAAAAAGATCTCTCTTTTAAAATGAAACTCTTTTTGTTATATGTTTTTCTAGATCTCTTGGTTCTTATTATTGCAAATAATTGAGAACTTAGCAGCTAAAAAATATTAGTACAGTTGCATAGTATTCAGAAATACAGGGAGACTAATGCCTTGGCTTTGGGGCATTATAATATTAGCAATTGGAATACTACAACTAGATGCTATTACATGACTGAAGATAATAATAAACACTATTAACAATGCATTTTTGGTGGTTCTAAGAAAAAACAAAATGGTTATAAGTGATTCTATTTCCTTGATCACAGGGGCGAGGTAAATTGAAGTAAATTTGAATTATGCTTAGCGCCTACAGGGTGTAAAGAGATTGACTAAATTAATAATAATAACTGTTCTCTGATGTATCCTGACATGATTATAGAAAATTAATACTAAAAGAAATGCAGCCATAAAGGTAATGATCAATTGACCAAAAAATTATAAGGGTATGATCCTATAAACATTAAGAATTTAAAGCTCACTGACACAGCCACAAGGTCAAGGATTTCAGAAGTCCATGTGTAGATATTGGGGGCCATTCAGAGAGAAATATTAGTAATTCTTTTTAAAGGTTAACGCTGGCGTAAAGGCAAAGAATTTTATAGAAGGCCCTTGTTTATATATTAATTTTAAAGTTATAAAAACTAAATAAGTATTTTGCTTTTATGTTAGATTGTGAAATATTACTATACCTACTATGGAAACACAATAGTAGTTATTTTTGCCTCAGTCAGTGAGGTTTTACAACAGATTTGGTTTTACTACTTTCTCTTTACTTACCAACCCTTTCTAGTTCATCATTATGGAGTTGAAAGGTGGTACTTTATGTACTTTAAATGCTAAGTCAGGTACTTGACACTGTAATGATAGAGACACTTCTCATTTAACATCCAACTTAGTTTTTAGACTTAAGGTCAACCCAGGAAAATTAGATATGGAGAAACATTGTCCTGAACAGAAATGGGTTTCTAGGTTTTCATTTTAAGAGTTTGAGATGGATAAAAATCTGTATGAAACTAATGATTCTGCTAGCATAAATTTTAACACACCGCCAAGACCTCAGAGGCTGAAGCTATTTGTGAATAAGATTTAGGTTTGCAAAGCTAAATTTATGGACCATCTAGTACTAAAAAAAAGCTAAATTTATGGTAAGTTGAAGCACATAGATAAGTGAAGTCAAACTGAAGCTTTCCTTAGTTTCATCGTCTAAGAATACATAAAACTTAAGAGTTGTTGCAACTTTTGCAATTTTCTATATCAGGGCTCTTCAAGTGTGTTAGGCCAAACAAGATGAAGGCTTCTGGACCTAGCTTTTTTGCTTTTATTAACATACCTTACCACTACAAGTCCACAAGGCAGCCCACCAACCCATCAGACCAACAAGTTCATCTTGGCAAACTGACTTCTCTAAGGTGTGCACCGGTGAGTCCATCCCCATCATGGGCGGCCCAGCTCCCTTACTCCTTCTTGCTTATGGTCAATTGACGGCCCCTCTTGGGTGTGTACAAGCGAGCCCTCATTCCACTTCCTGGAAAGCCTTACTACTGGCTACCATACCCTCATGGCCAACGGCCGTCAGTCCCTCATTCCTGGTAGCTGGTAAGCCAAGTTCCCGCAGTGCTTCATTTTAGCTCTGAGGTATGGTAGTTGGTAGCACCAAATACTCCAGGTTCATTAACCCAGCACCTAACTTGAGTATCTTCAATCTCATCTCCAACAATTAAACTGCTTTCACTACTTTGACTAGTAAAAAGTGGGTGCAAAAGATATTTCTTAGGAGTAAAATTTAACTTTATATACTTAAACGCTTACATGTTGTTAGGATTTTCTCACCTTACTAAGATTAATCGATTATAATACATATGATGGTCCACTAGGGGATTCATTCTGCAAGTGATTATGAGAGTTATCAAATTTATATGATAACTATTGTTCAGAGAAATATTCTCAGCAGATATTTATTGATCCGCTGGTTTTGTTCCACAAGATTGATGAGTGTTTTATTGGGGATTTTCCTGACAACAAACAAGCATTAGAGTATTGATTTCATTATCAATAAATTAATTGACTTGTAAGAATCGATTGGGTTAAGTTGTCTATCAACTAAGGGGTCTATTAGTTGCTGGTAAGTAATTCCACATGTGATAGAGCAACTTTCATGTTGACTTTTCTAGATTGCAATCTGCTGTTTATGGGCAAGAGTCCAATACCTAAGCAGGTTGTTACCAAATAAGGGTAAATTTGATGAGAGTTAAGCAAAGATGTTGGGGCACGTTCTTTGCTTCAACTCAGAAGAGGTTGTGATAAAGTAAGGGAGAGAATCCAATTAATTTGATGAGGAAGACCATTTTTTGCGCATCCCTTGTGGGTTAATTCATTGGCAATGGGCCGCCGTTCTCATTTGGGTCGCCAACTGCAAAATTGTGCCCTGAATTCCATATAAATTCCCTTGATTTTTATTATAAAGCAGATAAAATATAAAGTTTAAATACTTTTATAGCTAGCCTGATTTTGCTCTTTTGATTAGAGTTTTTGGAAGAACAAGAAGATCCTTTATCTATATTATTGCTATCTTCACAGGCTCTGAACGATGAGAAGGAAGAAGAACCTCTGAACCTTATATAGTTTAAGTTCTACCAGAAGAAATAGGGATGAAGTCCCTACAATTCCAGATGAATTTAAGGTTAGTACAAGCACCAGGTTGGCGTTGACTCTAACAACCATATTGGCTATCAGAAGCTCAACTAGAGTAGTAGTCTTTATACTGCTGCCATTATAATCTATTACTATTAACAAGTTGAACAACACACATACAAGGAACCTGTGCAGTCGAACAAGGGAGCTAAAGCGAGTATTACTAGAAATAGGAAACAAACTTAAACTTTATCAATTCGTGCTCAATTGAGTCACTAATGGCTTCAAAGTTTTAACACATGGTAATCTGCTGCCCGCCTATCAACAATCACTTGTATTTATTGCTGGCATCCCATTCAATCATCAGCCTTCCACTGGTAATTGTTTTCTCTTAATTGGTCAAACTAAACATCAAATATGAGTTCAACTCACCTCAGCTTCAGTCGCTGGCTAATTGTATATATTTTCTTATTATAAACTTATTAAATATACTCATCCTTTAGTTGCCAGTAAAACAGACCCCTTGGCAACAGAAACTCTATCGCTTTTGCTACTATATTAAACCTCAACATACCTCTGACAATACAATTATCATCATCATAAGTTGCCAACTAATCCTAAATAATAAATAATTGGATTATTCTTAGCATAAGTCTCCAGTAACTCCAAACATCACATCGTTGAACTAGCAATCCATCATAATTATTAATAATAATATTAGTATGTTGATATTATCAGTTTCAGTCACTTGTATCAAAATTACTAATTAGTCATATAAATTGTCAATCATCCTTAACTTAAGCTTCCAGTGATTGAAGTAACACCAATTCACTAATGGTTACAAACCACAATACTTTACTCACCCAGCTGATTCATCAGAATTTCCTAAACCAAATAAATGAGGAGCAAAAATTGACACATTATTAATAAAATAACATTAATACGAAGCAATTAGTCATTCCACAAGCTTAAACTAATCTTAGCACTTATCTTAAAAATTATGAGAGGAATATATCTGGTTATTTTCTGACAATAATAAAGGCATTCCATATTATATATAAATATTTTTCCAACCATACTTATAAACTGCATAATTATAAATTTGAAGAGCTCTTTTAGTCAGGTAATTGCCTTACTTCACACTATTACTTTGAGTCAAAGTTCATTACTTGCTATTAGTATTTTTGATAATATCTTCTGTAGGTTTTTTAATAGGATTGGACGAATTGTACATATTTAAAGATGGATATCTGGTTTGGTATCACTAATTTGGTCTTTGACTTGGTTATCCCTACCTAATTTATTTGTATCATATGGCTCAAGCACGTGCACTAAAGGCGTATCCATAATTTAAGAATATACTTCTTTGCGTTTTATGTTCCAGATAGATTGGCTTTAAAACCTTTTGTAAATTGAGTTGTGCCACATAAAAAGATAGTTACCAACCTTCTAAAGTTTCATTTTTTTTAAGTAAGCATGCTGACCGCATTTTGCTTATTCTATAGCCCATAATATATCCTGGCATATGAGGAATCAGTGTGTGAGCTTGACGTCATCTTTATGTTTTTTATCACTCACCACCATCTACAAAATAACGTTTTCTGTAAATACTATGATGAAACTACAAGCAGATAAGGCAGGGATCTACTATATCAATATGCACTTCTTTTTAGTCTATTAAGCCCAACCTAATAGGGGGTCCTCTACGCATCTTTATTTGCTGTGTGCCAAACAAAGGGATAATAAGAAAAAAATCTTGCCATGGTGCTGAGGCGTTGTCTTAAGCATCCATATTAACAGGAAAAGGGACTGGGTGATTTTTACCCATCACTAGTATTTTCAGCTGGAGGGCAAAGCAAACAAAAAGGGGCTGGAGCGTCAGCATTGTGGGGTAGAAGGAGAAAGAGGTGAGGGTTCTCCTCATCATGGAGGCCAACACGTGCATTACCTCAACATATTGGGTGAGTAAGTGTTCAGCAAAATAGTAAGTTAAATCACACAAGTGAATAACTTGATGTGCTGTTGGGTTTGAGGATAGTTGGAAGAAGACTGTGTTGATCTCGCCATGATGAAATAAATGTGGCCTGCTGCAAATGAAAGTTCTTTAATTTCAAATTTTGCTTCCTTGGGGAAACCTCTAGGGAAGTTAGTTTTGGGAATACCTTCAAAAATTGGCTTGACACCATATGGAGGGCTTGGCAGTTAAGGGAGTTGGTGGATTAAGTGGCTCTTTCAACGTCCTTTTTTTGAATATTTCTATAAACTGGGAAGCTGTTGCAAGGACAGAAATGTCAGCGGGGAGCTGAATCAAGGGGTTATGTGAAGAAATTTGACCAGTTGAAGTAAGGTTTAATTCTATAGGCACGTTTATCATTGCTGATCCATTTGAGAGCGTCAAAAGGATTCAATACTGCCAGCTCTGGGCCAGCGACAGGAATTGGTTGGGTGGCAGATGCTGATTACCACATACAGCAGACCATAGTAAATCTTCCAGCACATGAGCTTCAATATTATCAGGGAGATTTCTGGTAGTTAAGCTCTTGGCGGCCTGAGCAGCAGAAGCGGCATCCATGGTGGTCAAATGTAGGAGAGGGAAGATCATTCCCCATTCATAAATCTATATAAACCAGTAGCGGGATTAATCCAGATAGAGGAGAAGTGGAAGCAGCTTCTTTGGAAAACTCTGGACACTTGCACTTTGAGTGGGCAAGAGCAATGCATAAGGGACAAATGATATATCCATTTTCAAAAAATGCCAATAAGGAATAGTCAGGGGCAGATCTGATAATGGCGCAGGGGATATAATGAGGTGGGCGTCATGAAAGAAGGGGCAGATCATCGCAAATGAGCGAAGTCTGTCAAGACAATCAGTGCCATTAGGAACCACAAACTGCAGCATGGTGTCAGCGCCATAGACAGCCAAGCCATTTATGAGTAAGCAGCAGAGGAATTTGGGGGGGAGGTGAGAGGGCAAGCTGGCAAACTGGACACCAGTGTGCCTCATCTGGCAAGCTAGTTTAGATGGTTGGGATGGGGTATTTTTTTCAAGGTAAAGGCAGCTGTGCTAGTTGCTTTTCTTTTCCATAACGATAATCAGTTACCAAGATTCAATTTGAGCAGATAGATTTTGATAATCACATAGGTGAGATGAGCGAATTTAATAAAACCAACAAAACTGGGCGAAAGTCATATCAGGCATTGTCCAAGACGGTGCACCCAAAGGCAAAAAACGCCCTGGAGGGGGACTGGGAGCCAACGCCGCCAAAAAACACAAACCCAAACACCGCCCAGATTTGTGGAATTTACAACAAAACAAAATCAATACATGGAGATACAGTACGCGCAGCCCCTATAAAAAGTGGAACATGGGCTCCAACTTTTCTTAGGGGTCAATTCCCCAACTCTGTGGGAAAAGGTAGGTGAGGCACAGGCCTCCCTCTTTCCCCACGCAGTATACATTACCACTCACACCATCCACCACAGCTGGATTGATATGGGTTTTGAAAACTGAAGAGGATGCAGACGCCACAGCAAAAGTCTGTATCAAAACTGCCCTTCCCAAGGGAAAACGAATTGTGCGCACCCCACGCACCAAATGGAACAAAGCAAACACTTTGTTCATCTATTTTGAATCGCTTCCCACCATCCTCCCCATAAGCTTATTGAAGATGAATTCCAATTCAGCCTCCAAAGCTATGGAGAAATAAACCAACTCGAATTACAGCGTTTCCACCTGATGCTGAACCTGTGCACAGGAAAGGCAATTTCTGTAATTGACCCAGTCCCCAACGTGGATGAGAATTTTACTAAAATCCCACGTACTGCAATATTTCACCTCCTGGATAGGGGAGTGTCAAAACCTTTCTGAGTCACACCAGATCGCGCACCCCCATCTGCAACCACTGCACTGCACTAGGGCACAAGGAGCACGCGTGCCCTGTAAAGAGGGCATCATGGCCCCAGACTTTTGTGATGACGCCATAGACAAAGATGAAGAGCCCTTTGGAATAATGATCGACGCCAACCACGCTTTCCTCTGGAGAGAGGACAGACACTATGTCCTCATCAACCCAATATCACCCAAAATATGCAAACAGGTAAAGAAGGCCCACAAGTGGGAAGCAGACAAGGCTGCATTTCTCGCGACCTCCTCCATTGAGCCAAGCCAAATCCAGATGGACAAAGAGAAAAATTGGCTGAACCAGCCAATCAGAAACTAAACCCCAAGCCAGAGCTAATATGGAGAATGCAATCCAAACCAAACAGTCAGATCGGACAAACCATACAGAAAATTTTCTCAAGCTGACAGAATCACCACGTGATCCCAATCAAATAAACCTACCAGGACATAACAAATCCACTATGGATTTGCCAACAGGGCCCAGAGCACCAAAATCAAACCCCAAAACGTCAGGAGCTAATCAGAACATTAACTCATATCAACCAAAATCATTTCTGGAAAAGCTTAATATATACCCCAATCAAAACAGTATCTGCACGAAATCATCACAAGGTAAGGATTCAGAAGCCATGGAGTGGACTGGCCCAACCACACTGAGCAAGTCCAAGGCAATGAGCGGGGGACTAGGGCCAGAAGACCTGCCCAACCGCTCCTGAGGCGCCGCAGGCACCTCAGTGTCAATAGGGATGCTAAACATCGCAGGAGCCAGGGCTCAAGCGTCTGAGCCAAAAAACTGGACTTTCTGCCTAAGCCTTCAGTAGACATCTTGGCCATCCAAGAGACCCACTGTCTACAAGATGGAAAATGGATCCTGGGCGGCCAGGGTCTCACCAACCCAGTCAATATGGACGTCCTACTGTGGGGTGGTCATCCAAAATAATAACAAAAATTTAAAAATTCTTGAATCCTCATTGCACTTAGATGGCCACATCCTAATTGCAAGGATCACAAACCAAGAGGCCACACTGTCAATAGCCTGTACCTACGCACCCTGTACTGCATCCAAATGGAAAAAATTCCTCAAATCCATCCTGACTCTCAACCTCCTTGTAAGTCTTGGGGACCAGCCCCTACAACTGGATAGGGAGCAGCATCCCTTTTGGACCAAAAGGGGACCAAAGGCCAAAGTGGACCCCTGTCACAGTTGAGCGACCTGGCGCGCATGGTTGATGAGTGATGGGTGACTGCCCTTCCGCCTAGAGATATTTAGATCTCTCCCCTCCCCAACCCTGGTAAAATTAATAGAGGGGACCTGCCAAAAGATTATGCAGGCCAGGGGCCATGGGCGGGCTCCTGGGACCCCTAACTCACCAGGGGAAACTTACAAAAATTCTGAAGAAATAGCCAGTGTGAGTATCGGAGCCCAGTCTGCAAATTCTGGGCTAATGTAGCTGGTCTGGACTGGTTGGGTCCAAAAATTAGATTGGAACTCAATTTGGGTTTTGAACCAGGCCACAAGTGACTCAGCCCAGTTGTCCCTACCCCCTGGAATGGATCCAGGAAGTTCAGATCGCGTAGACAATCAAATTGAGAGTTTGGACCGGGTTGTGGACAACTGAGCACCAAGGCCATAGCCCCCTGGGATGAATCCAGGAAATCCGAACCACATGAGCTACCTGACTCAAATGGTCAAGGCCTGGATTGGTACCATTGACCTGGTCTGGCCCCAAAAATTTTGGGAAAATCTGCAAAAGTTTTTTTTTGATTTTTGCCAAGATTTTGGGCATCCATCCACCCCCTCACCCACCAGCCAACTAAACCCTATCTCCAATCCTCAACCACCCAATACCTCAGCATCCCCACTATGTGATCTGCCCAATACTTAAGGCAACTGCCCTGTCAGTGGGCAGTTGTTAGTTCATTCTCTATTCTTCCAGCGCTTTGTGTTAATATAAAGCCAATTACCCCGAATGCCTTGTCGCAGACTCTGCCTATTTTCTTTTCTTCAAAATTCTACCAATTGATCCAGCAGAGCATGCCGCTGCCCAAATAATCCTCCCAATGATTGCCAAATGGGTCGTCCAGTTGCTCGACCCCACCATGCGGTGGTGGATCATATCCGTGGCAAACTGCCTCATTCTCAATGATGGAGTCAATTCTCCATCCATTTTTGCATACTTGTCTAATGCAAACCTGTCCGTTTGATTCACCATTGGGATTCCTGAGACTGCTCCCCCATCAAAGCAGCCTTAGAGCGCCCCCACCCCGATGCCTGCGAGTTTGGCCCCCACACCTGGCTCATCCGCTGCTAATCCCACCCACCTGGGAGCTCTGGAGCACCCCGCCCAAGGGGGCTCACCCCTAACACTTGTCGTGGGTCCAATTTCCCCTCTGATGGCACCCCTGCCCGCGCGGTGGGCCCTGTGCCGCCCCTCCCTGGTGCACAGGCTCACTTGCTAGTAACCAAAGGCTAGCAACTGCAAACCCTGGAGGAGTCGTTGTCCTCCCTGCCTCTCCCACACTTGGGGGTTGCCCCCGCAAGACTCGCGGTTACCCCCATTGCAACCATCTGGTTTGCCTTGGGGGCCTTTGGTACATTTACAAACATTTACTTTCCTCAGGTCCCCACTAGATCCCCCCTTCTTCTAGTCACATGGACTGCTGTGCCCTTGGCATTCTGGGCTCTCCATTGGGTGCTCACACACCCCGGATGGGAGCCTAGTCTAATTCTTGTCAGTTGTTTCCATGACACTCCCGCTGGACACTATCATGTTGGGCGATTTCAACTGTTGGGACCTTCCCACCACGGACCAATGGCCCAACCTCAGGGGATACTCACAGGGACACTTTGAGTTTTGCGTGATGAAGGCATCCCTTGGTCTGTATAACACCCTCCCCCAGAGCCCCACTCCTCCCCACATGACCCTCCTCAACATATGCGAGGGTACGCTCACTTTAATGAGCCGCATAGACCACATCCTCGCACTGAAATCCTGTCACTCATTCATTACTAACTTCACCACAAAAAATTCTTTCTCCAACCATCGTCTAGTTTTAGTGAAGCTCATGCCAAATAGGACTCAAACTCAGACGACGCCCTGGAGGAAGCTATACCTGGAGAATATAAAGCTCCCCAAAATTTCTGAATGGGTTGAGCATGAAGCTTTAAACCCAAAATTCACTACCCCATTCACATCAGATCCAATTGAAACTTAGGAAAAATTCAAATCTGAACTAATAAACAAGAACCGCCATATTGCTTCATGCAAATACACCGCAGATACCGTTACAATCAGACGCACCCTGGTGGAACTTGACCACCTTGAACTAAACACCCCAAAACTGGATACAGCCCAAACTGGGGATGCAAATGGGCGGCAATTTCCACCCGCCTCAATGCCCTTATCCACGAACACCAACACAGAATCAAAGTATCATGGATTGGTTAGCACACAAAAGAAGGAGAGACCTGCTTGGTGTTCTTCTTCTGCCAATACCACTCCCGAGTCAACCTGTCTCAGTGCACACAGGTCCACAAAGATGATGGAATTGTGGTAACTGTCCCAAAGGAGGTCAAGGTGGAAATTCACCGCTATTACACTGAACTTTACTATGACACTGTCAGGAGAGTATCTGTAACGCTCAGTTTCCCAGTGTGGCGGTGCAGATTGCACTAGGCCAACACCAGGAAACCAGCCAATATAAGGGCAGCTGCTAGTGCCCCGCAGATGGTGCTGGAGCTGAGCAGTTAACTGCAAAAGTGGTTATCCATAGTGGTAAACCTTCAATGGAAACATTGGGGTGCTGGGTGAGAGCAGTAGGGGTGGCACAGGTTGGAGGGAACCTGGGCAGCCCAACGGAGCACCAAAAGAAGGTCTTACTGTTGTTACAATCAACTGGTTAATATATTGCAAGACCTCCTCGAAGAGGTCCACGCACAGGTTTACTGGAAATAACATAAAAATGTGCAAAAATGGGGTTTTATTTAAATGGAAAGATGACCAACAAGGAATGTTGGTCAGAGGAAAAATGTATTTAAGCTTGGATGGGGAAATTGGGGTTATGCCGCAGTGGGCCCAAGCAGTGACTCACCAATAGGGCGATACTTCCATCCAAGTTAGTAAAATAGGCCGAAACTGACTTCACTTGAGTTATTGACTGAAGTTGGATTTGACCTGAGCGCTTCATTTCATAGCAGGAACGGGTTTTGAACCATTGTTCCGAAACTAAGCGCACCAAACCATCCACCTTAATTTGGTAAATAGTTCGTTTTAACGTGAATGCCTTGCTGCAAGGCTGGGCCCTAGGTTCCTCCTCCAGGCTAACCTGAGCATACCTGGCCTGCACCCAGCGCTGGTCCACGGTATGCTTCAGGCTGGAAGGTCCTGAAGTTTCACCTTTTGGGCTTTTTGGCGCCCAGCCTTGTCTTTAGCATTTACACCCACAATAACGTCATTGGTACATGACAGACACCCCACCCAACACCCAAAAAATAAAACCTTTTTACACTCTGACAGAATACAGAGGGCACCGCTGGACTATAGTCTCCTAAATCTGATAACACAGGAGGAGCTCTGGAATACAGTCCACAGTGCACCATGTAGGAAATGCCCAGGCCCTGATGGGATACCCTACAAATTTTACAAAACATACTTTAAACAGATCGCCCCCTTCTCCTAGTGTCTATGAACCAATGCTTGCTGGAGAAACGTCTCCTCCCAGGAGGCCAGGACTCCTATGTCTTTACTCTCTTCAAAAAGGGCGACAGACTGGACCTGACCAACTGGCGCTCGATAGCACTTTCTAATACTGACACTAAACTACTCACAAAAATTCTAGCCTCCAGACTAGGAGCACTAGCCTCAAAAGCCCTATCACCCAACCAATTTTGTTATACACCAGGGCGCTCCATCTGGTCTAACATACACTCCATCGCCAATGTATGCCAATCCAAAGTGACGGATGACCTGGTATTCCTTGACCAGGAGAAGGCGTATGACCGCATTAGCTGGATATACCTAAAAGAATGCCTACATGATTTCAACCTCCCACCCAGGTTCATCAACTGGACAATGCTCCTCATGTAATTCGCTTCAATGGTGGTATGTGGCCCAGGTTTCCTGATTGACAGGATCACCCCGCATAGAGGGCTCAAGAGAAGGGGACCCCTCAGCCCGCTACTGTACAACTTCAGCTTTGACCCACTCCTCCGCATGGCTGACTCACGCCTCAGGGGCATAACTGTGCCATGCCAGCCCCTCGTCAAGATATTAGCCTTCGCGGATGACTGTGTAACAGGTCAAGCTGACAACAGCGGCACCTGACATCTGGAGCGCACCCTAGAGGAATACTCCATGGTGAGCAGCGCATCACTTAATAAATGGAAAACCGAAATTATCCTCCTTGGCAAGTATACCACCAACTGGACCACATTTACACTACACACAACCCAAGATGCAAAAACTCGCTCGCCCTACACAATGTGTTACCCCCCACCACCCCTGTCCGCCACCTTGGGATATGGTTGGAAGCAGGGGGTATGCAAGCAAGATGATTAAAAATAACCTGCTACAACAGATATCCAACAGAATCGCCTCCCTCAAGGGTAGATCTCCCAGGTTAATGGGGCGAGTGGCAGTTGCCAACTCGCTCATCCTTCTGATGCTGTGGTTCCCAGCACATGCGATCCCCTTCTCACCCACCTTTATAACATCGATCTGTGCGCTCATCCAGGGTTGGCTGTGGCCTAAATCCCGCCCACCAGTCCAGGTTGAGACGCTGTATGGCCCATTCTCCAGCGGGGGCATGGGCCTAATAGATTTGAGCACCACGCCAACTGCATCCTGGGCACCTGGATAGGTGAAGTGCTAACCCCAGAACCCCCCAACAGCACTGGTCCAGGGCAGCAAGGACCAACTTCGCGCAGACACTCAAAATACCCAACATGCACCATACTTCCAGAAAACTAACATACCTCATTAACTGCCCAAATGCAATGGGCCCGCATGGGACCCCCTCACTTAAAGCACCTCCTCTGTACCATCCACCACATGGGATGGACCATCACTACTACTGGTACAGTGCAGGGAAGAGGACAACCCAGACCCCACTATGCGTTACAAAATCCAGAAGACCACCCCCACATAGATATACTCACATCAACCCATCCATTGCCAGAGTTGACTACCTAGACACTTTGGATATCCCCTATAACCTATCCACACAAAAGGCAATATGGAGGATAATGCACCATCCACTCCTCCAGCCGAGGGTAAGGGCCAACACCTGGAGCTTCCTAAGAAGAACCTACAGAACGGCAGACCGCTCCTACTCACTCCACGCAACCTGTGCAATATGTGGAGGAGAGGGCTCCCTACACCACCGCCTAGAAACCTGCCCCCCATCCAAAGCCATATGGCGAGAAGTTGCACGCCTGTTCAATATCCAAGATGGCTAGGATTTCTATACCTTGAAGAGCCTCCTTGCAATCAGACTTTCATCCCCAATCCCATCCACCCTGCGCACCCTAATTATACCCATTGCAATGTGGACGATCCACACTATTGCCTTGGATGCGTTTAAGGGCACGGTCCCTACCATCCATGAGGTTGTCAATAGGTTCCACGTCCATTTACTGGAGAATTTCCAAGCCTGGCTCTATGGACATATGAGACCAAAACATCAGAGACCCATAAATTCATGGTTCCCGCTCTGGTTCCTTCACACAAACCCCTTCCTCAACACCTGCTCTATAGTGGAGGCAACCCCCTGGTATAGAGCACCACTCCCCCCACACCTGGCGGTCCCAGCTGGCAACAGGGGTAACCTGCGTACCCCCAGGGTGCCCAATCAAATCTAGCCATCGCTTGTCTTCCCCCCACCATTTCCACACATATTGGTAATTCTCATCCCCTGGTCAGCTTACCTCAGTTAAATAAAAAAATGCAGATGTGCTGCTGCCATGGCGTGGGCCTCACACAAGAAACTAAGATCAAAATACCATTAAAGGGGCGAAGTCTATAAAATCTGGCAGATTTTTAAGCCACTATGTCCTTTTCAATGATGGCCAGACTTGAGTAGGAGTAAAGTTCCCATACTTGACATGGAGACTGAAATACAGGTTATTTCAAGGGAGCACCGAGGGCTTCTGAGTATCGCCTGGGAGCGTGAAAGGTGGTGACTAGGTTCTGAGGAAGGATGTGGCAACTGTAAGTGTTTGTGGGGCAAGCTGGGAAGTCTGGGGGCGTTTTAATGGCGGCTAATAAATGTCAGGATGTGGAACACCGCACCCCATGCAGGAGGCAGCAGGCGTCAATTAAGTCAAGATAGGCTAGTAGCATCATGGGCAAAAGGGCAGTTTATTTGTAAAACTTTTTAAAATTTAAACTTGATTTAGATGAGTTGTTGAAGTAAAAATATTATACCAATATATTAAAAATATTGTTATGTCTTATATAAGTTCTTGACGCTTCATGCCCCATATGTTACATAGTACTATGTCTGTTAATAAACTTTTGCTTCCACAAGAACTTATATTTTTCTAGTAACCATCTGAAGAATTTAACTCCACAAAAAGTTCAATATCATAAATGTACTACCATTTTCTGATTGTTACATCAAGAAAATAAAAATTGCATCTATTATTATTTCTATTAAGTCTATGAATTTTAATATATATACAACATAATATGAAAAAATGTGGCTGTTTCTCAGACTTGCCATCAAAAATATAAAAATGTGTTTTTTAAAAAGTAGAAGTCATATCAGACTTTCAAACAATAAAATATATACAAAGTAAACATAAACAAAAATCTATGTTTTAGTTACTAAAAGATAGACAAGTTTTAAACCCATATTTATTTTAAGAAACAATGACCATATAGCCTCATTTAGATCACAGCAAATAGAAAACCCAAACAGCCTTTTTAATTGTGGGAGCAATAATATAGTTTTGGATACGTTTCTATCATGATAACAGTAAGTTTGAAGTTGAGCAGTTGATGGCATGGTGGGTATTTGATCCCACTATAGCTTCAAGGGTTCAAGTTAAACTCTGACTTCAACACTCATAGGTTCTTGGGCTTGGGGTTATAAAATAAGATTTTATTCTCACTTTGTTAAATTAATATGAAAATTTAAATATTTACTTGTTAAAGTACGTTTGTAGTACTAACTCCATGATATGCCTACCCCATATACATTTTAAATACTAAAGCTGTATATCTTATATCTTATAAAAGTTAGTCATTAATAAATAGATGTATACCCAGCTCTACTATCTCCAAGCTCATGCACCAAATTTAATTATACAATAAATATAAATAGGGTGCACTTTTAATGGAAATGATGGGTTTTGGCAAAGTTTTACAAGAATATCAAACAGGTGCTTTTTCATATCTGTTTTTGGTTCTTTAAATATTTTTATAATTTTATTTTTAATATAAAGTACCTCTCTGGAAGCTTAATTTTTTAATGCACTTCACCTTATGCGTATTTTTTCCTTATAGATTAGTTTTTCAGGACCTTTTATCAATCTTTTTTCCTATTGTCTTAATAGAAATAGTAGTATATAATACTATACAATAGTTTAGTACTAGCTTTTTTTATAGATTTGGCCGATAGTTTACAGATACCATATAAATTATCTAATAAATTAATATTCTTGAAGATTTATTTACAATATTCTATTGAAAACTGGTTTTTATCTCTTTTAATATATCAGTAATCTAGCAATACTCTATTATTCCTAAAGGTCAGAAGATAATAATGTTATTGATAAAGATATAATTAGAGTTTTTATGTAATACTCCCTAATATAACAATTATTGTTATTAACTAATTTATTAGTAGTCTTTTAATATAATTAAGTGACTTACAGAGTAAACTGGTAGCATGGTTTAAATTTTGCATGTTGGTTTATATTATAAGGTGCCTAGTAAGACTTAATCATACCTTCACTAAAAAATGTGGAGAATATTTATTATCTATAGATAAAAATGAAACACTCTTTTATATCAGTAATTTTGAATAAAATGCATTCTATTATATATACCTTTGATTCTTTTCAGAGCTAAAGGTCAAATTTGCCTTAAAAATAAGTTTATATGCCTTAGTAGCCTGACCTTGTTTACTATCATAGATACTGATGTACTATATAGATTTATAAACTAATAATATGTTTTGGATATAGGTGCTCTTTATTAGAATTTACTTTTTTAGCACATTAGTTGCGATTAAAAGTGACTTTATAGGAGTAAAATGGTTAAAAGAACTTTACTAATAACCTTTACATTAGTAAGAAGGTTACTTTAATAATCAATCTGCATACATTTTCTTATTTATAAGTGTGAACTGTTTCCATATGTTTTTTCAAAGTTACATTTTTTAAAAAGTCTAATATGTAAAAATTTTACTATACAATAATTACATGCTGTTAGAGTCTACATATGATCTTATTAAAAAGCCTAAAATTATTTCACCTAAATATATTCTTAAAAATCACTATCATCTTACTCAAGTAGATCAACACAATCACCTCTACTACTTGAAAATAATAGTACCTGTCTAATATATACCTATACTAGTTGATAGTTAGTGTGGTATTAAGTGATCTAAATAAATATACTATGCGCTCAGTAGCAATTTATATTAGGTTGCTTTATCTCAAGATATTAAAACTCCTTATCTCTTTAGATTTTGTTGAGAATTAGGTTGACTAACATATGAAAAACATAACACTGGCAATACCCCAAGCACCCCATAGACCTCGTCACTACCCTCACCCTTCTGCCTGTATCTCTTGGCAGATTAACCCTTTTGATTTACCATCAGATATTTCGCTATTATTTTCCAAAACTAATATAAAAATTTGTAGAAGCTTAACGTACAATCCCAACTTTTAGCAGATTGATCCATATTGATCCATTGCTCAGACGCCCAAAACCAGTTCTGTTCCCCTCAAATGTAAATTGTCAGTAATCTGATGAGGACATCACCACCAGATATTCCAGAGATGCTCCTTCCACTATGCCAACAGCCCATTAGCAGACTTCAAATGTGAAATCCTGTAAGATTTGCAGGCTGCAGGAAATGTCATGGCTTGATAAATTATTGAGGGTACCAACTGTAAGGGTAAAGCTGGACGTCAGGAGGCCAAAAAGGATAAGTTATAAGGCCTTCCTGATTTAAACATACCCTTGACCAACGCTGGGTTCAGGCCAGATATGCCCAGGTTGGTCTAAGGGATGTGCGTGATGCTCAGCCCTGCATTATGGCGAGGGCGTTAAAATGCACTAGCTATATTCTTAACGGCAATGGTTCAATTCAGTTGCTCAGCAAATGGGTTTTAGAAACCTATTCAATTTTTGAATTTTCTAAATTGGTTCAGCTATGCTTATAATTAAAAACTTGAGTTCAGTCAATCTCAAGCTATAGTACCCTGGCTAATGGAAGCGTGTGTCTATTGGTGCACTTAGGCTTAGCACCACTTCCACTAATTTATGATTACCCCCAATTGTTTAAGTATGTTTCCTTGAGACCAACATTACTCATTTGTCGACTTCCTTAATAAAAATTCCACATTGATTTTCTTTTTTAATATGTTTCTTGGCAAACTTTTGCGCAGACCTCCTTAAGGAGGTTTTACTATAAAGTTGGCAATTTTATTCTCACAAAAATCTATACTGGATCTGGTGCACTGCTGGACCGCCTTGGTTCCCTCCAGATCAAGGCACCCAAGCACTTCCACACAGATCTCCGCTTGGTTGTGGATCCCCTTGGGATTCCTACAAAGTATTGTTATTATTAACTTTCACTACTACATATAACGTTGTACACCCTTGCCCTGGGTTCCTTTTGCTATGGATCCTTAGTGGCGCCCTTTTTATCCGCTTGTTAATGACTAGTTCCCTAGCGGTGTGGCTGTGCATCTTGAACCACCTCCCTGGGAATGATAGAGTTAAAGATATTCTCCTTACATAGTCGACCAACCTCTTTACTTTATGTGCACTAGAATTATCCATGTGGGGGTTTTGCTGATTGTTAATTGGGTGCTCCTGCCGTTTGTCACAGCCTAAATGTGGCTTGAACTTTTTCTCATTTTTCTAATGGTTGGTGCATCTTGATGTTATTTTTGCTACCTCCAACTGGGAAGTACCCACCCTTCTGGTTTGTACCTGGTGTATTCAGACATTTTGAAAACTAGGTGTCATGAATCCCTGAATTCCCCTGAAATGGACAAAAATGCTTTAGTTGAAATGCTTTTTTCTCAGCACCACATTTGATGGTGCAGGCGGGATAATCAATGAAGGGCCTGGCTGTGATAGCCTTAGATAATGATGCATAAACTGCTGCCAAATTAAGTAGGGTATTCAAGGCCCAAAACGCGTTTTATAACTCTTGTTTTTTATATAAAAACGAGCCAATTATCATATCTTGTGGCTCTAGTATGGAACCCATTTCAATATACTAAATCACCCCAGAGAACCCGCTCTTGACTCCTACCATGATCCACAGAACACAGTCGGTGGAAAAGGAGATTCTTTTGCGATATAATAAATGTTTATACAACTGCTGAAGTTAGGGTAGGATATGCGGCCTCAGTAGTAAGCGTGGAGTTAAAATTATAGGTTTTTCTGATTATTCTCAGCTAATAATCCCTATAGATGTATTAACTGCACAGGTTCATTGTTGTGCAATTCTCCGCGTTGTTTATAGTAAAATATAATCTTTGATAATAGTATGAGACTATTATCCATAGTTAAATTAAAGTGCTAGAATTTGGCCCACCACTTGTCTAGTATCTACTCTCAAAATACTTATGATGTCCTTAATAGGGATTCATTCCCTGATACTGTTTAACTCAATCCACTATTAGATCCCTGTTTAAGGTCTCTCTCTGTAACTCCCAATTGGCAGCAATCCCTGATTCAGCTTCTTCTCTGGATCCCCGCTCAGATCCTTACTCTTTATCCTAAAGAGTCTCCCAATTAAAGCACACAGCAATAATTTCCCTGAAAAAATAGAACTCAAAATGGATTGAGATAAAGTATATTAAGATAATACCAATTACTTATAAAAGTCTCTTTTATTAGTGAATTCTAAGGGGAATTTATAGTGGGAATTTGGCGCCCTACCCTCAGTTGGCACCTCCTCAATGAAACGGCAGTTATTGCTGTTGAATTACCCATCCTTGTCTCACCAGCGATGGTCTTCCACATCCTGGATAGGATTCTGTCGTTGGAAATCCAAAAGACTTAAAATGGAAATAGTTGGAAAACGTTTCCCTAACATTTTCCTCTTGATCCCAGAAAATCATCCATATTTGGCAAGCGACCTGCTTAGGTAATGGGACTTGTTACCCATTAAGGCAGGTCATGAGCCAATTGATCAATTTGCTAATTGCAGGCGGCATCACTCACCTCGCAACTTGATCCTTAAATTCCCAACCAGTCAGTGATGAAACCTGACCAGTCCCAATTGTTACACCTGATAGTTGATCAACTATCAGATGCCCCTATTTTGTCAGCAACTATGCCCTATGAGATCTTAAGAATTTATCTGGATATATCCTCAACAGATCTTACCCAGGCAAGTAACCTAAAATCCCCCAAACGTTGTTACCCTTAAATCAAAGTCAACTGATATCCAATTCACTTCGCTTTATGGAAGTATACCCTAGTGATCCCTGGTAATCTAGTTGGCTGGGAATATGGGAAAAAATCCCAACACATCCCCCGCTTGCCTATATTTCCATTGAGAAAAGGATCAGGACAGAACACTGCTTTGGACACTTGGTCATACTTCATTTGCTCATGCGGAGTATGATCATTTAGTACTCAATGCTGCTTGGGACAACCTTCGGCATGCTGCACTCTTCTTTCTCCTCGCTACCGCCTACTCATAGCATGGTCCCTATGACCTTCTGTCATGCTAGGCAGATCAATTTACTCATGATGATATCAATCCCAGGATCCAGTTTTCCCCCTGTCAGGGCATATGACCCACTGTCATACTTAAGATTCTTGGTATAGTGTCCTCAATTTCCTGATTTTCTCCTCATCCTTGACAAGATATTCTTGGCATCAATGTTCATTTTGTGGCACAATTAAGAATGCTCATTCATGTTCACCCTTGTTATTTTCTTTTAATAACCTCCTGGCTCATATCATTTTTAATTCTTCTCTGGAGAGCTTATCCCATTAATTTTGAGATTAATTTCTCGAAAATTAGAGCTTAATTGATTTCAGAGTGCATAATATCAACTATCATATAAGTCCAACATCCCCACTCTTGTCCATCTCATATGTCAATTTCTGAGAGCTTGGTACAACAGCTGCGTAATAGCTTGTCTGATAAAGACCTTTAGATCTTCCAGCTGACGAGTCAATCTGCACACCAGAAACTCTTCTATGGTCCTTTCAGGACCCATACTCCTAGTCAAGTACCCTTAGTCAGTCTTTCCATGGAATTACTAGAAATGGAAACCAACCCTGACAAAACCAGGTAACAATTGTCTCTAATCTCTCATAACCAATCCTTCCTCTGTCATCAATTCTTGAGTTAGATTTTGAAACTCTCCTGGATTTGGCTCCTATTGCAGATACTCCTAACATCATTGTTGAACCTCCTAAAGCAATGCCCTTCACTCTTGATCGTTCATTCATCGCTGGAATGGACTTGCTTCTAGAGTTCCTCTTATGACTCAGTCATTATTACAAGCCAGCTGTCTTGGCCACCAAACTAGCCATCAGCAACAGCTTACATTTCAAACTCCCCTATGCAGACTTAAGGGCCCAAGTCACTGAGGCTTTTTCCATAGCTCTGAATTCTTCTGATCTTTGAAACATCCTAGATTAAGATGTTGCAGCCTATGCTCTTTGCCAGCCAAGCTCCTCAAAGTTGGGCCATGAATCTTCCAGCCCCTCCCAGCTTCTATTTCTCATTCTGCTTCAGCTTCTGAGAAGCTCATAGTCATCGCTTGAAAAAGCCATTTGCTCCTTGTATGACTATCTCGTTTTTGGCACATACAATCAGTATCTTCCACTGATGGCTTAAATAGGGGGCATGATTTGGCAACCCCCACCTATCATCCCTTTCTCAATGCCAGCCCATATGTCTGGTGTTCTTGACAAAGCCTGTTGGCAAGTGCTCAAGACCAATTTTCCAGCTCCGGTACCATATTGGGATTACTCAGGGTTATTTGACGACTGCCTCTTCTTGTACTGTTGCTTCCCTACCCGCTCTAGGGTATCACGAATGGCATCTTACAACAGTTTCAATTTCTCTTCCCCTAGTCGCTTTCTCACAGGGATTTGTGTCCTCCCAACAAACTTAATTTTTGTGTAGGTCTAGCTTTTGCTAGCATCCAATTTCACATAGATTTTGATGGGTTATTTACTCCTACTGCAATCCATCCTCGCTCCCCCAAGAGGTGACATAGGCGGAATCATCCCCAAATCAAGGATAACCAATAAAAAAATTATAAAGATATATCATTTTTCTATGAGTTTATTAAAAATCTATTTTTCATATTTTATCAATCTTTTATTTTTTTCCATGGGGATTGACCTTTTTTCAGTTCAGTGATACATCTTTTTATTTTATTCCCCTAAACTGGATCCTACGTATAATTAGGCCTGCCATTTTTATGGTTAAGAGGTCTTACTTTTTTAATAATTAACCATCTAGTTTAGTTCAGCGGTCTTTTTTTGGACTTAACATAAATCACTAGTACATAACCAACTTAATGGTTTAGCGGCCCTTCAGGAACTCTTTATTATTATTTTTTTCTCATTGATCCACCGCTTTAAATACTTAGCATGGACTCAATTTACTACTCTTCCATCCAAGAGATTCTTGATGGAGTAGGCATCTATCACCATCTTGGTGATAATATCAAATGGACCCAACCACAACGCATCCAATTTGTTTCTTCTTCCAAAATTATGTTATCACAATAGGCAACTCTTTAACCTATTCAGTATTCTGATAAGGCCAGTCAGTTCTTATTGTACATCATTTTCGCTTGAATACTTTTCTTCAAAGTCCTATCAAATGCTTGCAATTGCATTTTGATCAAGAAATTTGTCAATCAGTTCAGGTACTGCTTGGAATTCATCCCCAAAGTTGGTTCCACCACCGAATATAAAATTGGTGGCTACTCGGCCTTCCTCCCATATAGAAACTCAAACGGCGTTTTTCCCATCTCTGTATGATGACTGATATAGTAGGTCAACATCACAAAACTCAGGTACATTCCCCACACAGAAGTTCTTTCTGCAACCAGATTCCTTAGCGTTGCAGCCAGTGTCCCATTGACTCGTTCTACCAGTACATTCATCTCCAGCTGGTAGGGTACAGACACAACTCCTTGGATCCACATTTCTTTCATTTAATTGTGAGATTATGTGAGATGTAAAATTTGTCCCATTTTCACTCAGCAGAACCTGCGGGCATCCATGTTAGTATACTACTTAATCCAGGATGAACTTTGCGGAGATGGTAGCATCTACTTTTGCCAGGGCCTTCATCTCAACCCATCTCATCAGATGATCAATTAGAACTAAAACGTACTTGAATCCCCCTGTGCTCATTGTCAGTGGTCCCATCACATCGATGGACACCATATGCCAAGAAAATCCAGGGCAGACCAGTCAGTATCTAGTTGTATTATTATGTGGCTTTTGCAACTGGCACTCCACACAACAAGCTAGATATTCCATGACATCATAGTTGATTGACTCTCATTAGTAGTACTGGCGAATAGGGTCAGTTGTTTTTCTCAGGCCTCCTACCTGACAACCTTATGAATGGCTTTAACAATAGCCACTCATTCTGATGGCTTTGGGAATAGTAATCACTTCCCATTAATCATCTTGAAAACTTGTCCATCCATGGTCTCTGTGTTTTCCATCACTTTACAAATTGAACCTTGGATTTCGCGGGGTTTGTTCCCAATTTCTCCATTGACCATTCTCTGGAATAGCTCATCCACCTGATGGTATATCATCTGGACCATTGGTAACCATGATAAGCCATCCACATTATGATGAGAAGCCCCCGCTTGGTGACAATCTCATAATCATAAGCCTGTAACTTCAGTGCCCGTCAGGCCAGTCATCCTTCTGGTTCATTTAAATTGTGAAGCCAACATAAAGAGGAGTTTTCCATCACCACTTTGAAGTGCGTTACATGGATTTACACCCAAAACTGTTTGCAGGCGTAAATACTGCAAGGCACCATGCTCAGTTAAAGTGTAGTTCCTATCAGCATCTGAGAGGTCCAGCTCACATATGCCACTGGATGTTCGTCCCCAAGTTCATCTACTTGGCTCAATATGGCGCTGATCGCCATCAACAAAGCGTCAGTTTGTATAATAAATCCTCAATCGAAATTTAGATATTTCAAAATTAGAGGATCTATTAAGTACTGGAGTAACTCATTGAATTACTTCTATGCCTCTTCATTCCAAACTAATCTTACTTTAGATCCCTCAACAGATGGAATAGGGGCTTTGCAATTCTGGCAAAATCCTGAATAAATCTTCTATAGTATCTGACCATTCCAAGGAGCACTTGGATATCTCAGACACTCTTCAGCACAGCCATTCATTCTATGGCTTTGATCTTCTGGGATTGTAGCTGCAGTCCACTAGAGTTGGTAACAAATCCCAGGTATTCCAACTCTTTATGAAGAATTGACACTTCCTTGGCTTAATCTTATGGTTAGCCGTGGATAGTCTTGTGAACACTTTCTCCAAGTGGTGTAAATGGTCAGTAAACGTCTTACTGAACACATTTATATCGTCCAAGTACACCAGGTCGCATGACAACATCAAGTAATTTAGTATGGCGTCCATGGCCCTCTGGAACGTCGCAGGCACATTGCAAAGACCCTGGGGCATCCTTGTCAGTTGATATAGCCCCTGCGTGGTGATAATCACGAATTCTCCTTGGTCTTCTCTTGGCAAATCGATTTTCCAATATCCTGATAATAGATACATCACAGAGAAATACTTCGTTTCTCCCAATTGATCTAGCACATCATCAATTCTTGATAGTGGATACAAATCCTTCTAATAATTTTGTTCAGCTTCTGATAATTAATCACCACCTGATTAGAGCTATCCTTCTTCTTCACGATAATAATCAGACTTGCCCAGGGACTTGATGACAGAACTAGAAGCCCATGCTTCACTAGTTTGCTGATTCCTTCCCTTACTACCGCTTCAGCTGCCTTTGACCATCAAATTTGTTCTCATCCTGATTAATTAATTACCTGGGTATTGACCTTGTGGATCACATCTCTTGCGCATCCCAAATTATGGTCATCATGGGTGAATACTTCCTGATACTTGTCAAACAATTTGAGCACCTCCTTCTGCTGTCCTTCCATCAGATCAGCGAGTTGCTCTCAATCTACCAATATATTGATACTATCAGTTACCCCAGCTGGTAATTCCATTTCATTGATGGTTCAAAAATCGTGTAATTCCCTCAGTCCAGCTGTCAGGATAGGTGAACAAATGTGACAGTCTGATTCTTCTCAATCTTCATCGGTTTTTCACTTAAATTCACCAGGAGAACTCGAATTTTTCCATGGCCCAGCATAATTATTCCAATAGCCACCCAAGGCTCTACTCTAGACTTCTTCCAGGGGCTTCTGACCTCCCCATACAGCAGCTCCAGTATCTCTAATGTAAACCTTATGTCAACTATTATTTGTGATCCGGCGGTATGGGTTTTGCATTATTGATCCTCAGTGTAATTCCCCAATTTTCTAGGATTTCTGTTTGCATCTCTCGTCGCTTCCTAGGTCCAAAAATCATGGACCAGTAAAAATGATTTTTAATATTATATATATATATTTGTATTTTTCTTTTGCAATGGGACTTTTAATCTAAAATTAGGTTCAGAGGTTCTTCTTTTTCCCTTCATCCAAACTGGTTACTAGGTATACTCTGACCTACCAGTTTTCATGGTTCAAAATCTTATCCTCTTAAGATCTAACCATCTATTTGGTTTGGTGGTCCTCTTTTAGAACTTGACCAAAATCTCATGACATAACCATTTAATAGGTTCAGAGGTCCTCTGGGAACATTGCAACTATTTTTTCTTAGGTTCAATACTTCCAAATTTTTGTATAGACCTTTTTCACTCATGACCAGCTGCGCTGTTTCTTCATGTTTAGGCAACACTTGCTGACTTTGGAAATACTCATAAATGTTTTCATTCATTAGGACTTCAATCCTGATTTGTTATTCGCCAACGGGTCCTAATTCATTTCATATTTTGATAACTGATGCTTGAATCTTTGTATCTCTCAAAAATCGTGAATTCCTCATTAGTCAACAGTTCCTTCTGATGGTTCAGATCGTTTTTCTCCTAGAAAAGATTTTTGGCATTTGTATACATCCAAAACGTTAGAAAATTTACTGGTGGATCTGGAAATGATCCCTTAATCACACAAATTTATCTAGCTTCATTAACTTCAATTAGGGTCACATCTCTTGTCTCATCTAACACCTCAATTCTTGGGACAATTTCAAGTGTACTTTAATTAATCACAATTTGGCCCTGCTGTTCTTCTTCAGCTCAGGTAGATGTCAGATGGAACAGGTTTTCTTGCGGCACTAGACAGTTCATATCTAGGCTGCTAGTCCTTTTCCCAAAACTTGAGTATCCTCAATTCGCTTCACTAGAAGCTCCACTTCTGAGCTAAGTGAACGCAATTGAACGTGATCCACTTTACTTTCTGTATTCAATACTGTTACTTTTCTAAGTAAGTTATTGCCAGAATTAGAAACAACTTCATATGACATTATGTTCTAATATCTTCTACGCAACTACACCCCTGTAGAGAACACCAACTGTTAAAATTTATAGGTTTTCTGATATTTCTTGTTTGATAACCCTATAAATGTATTAATCGCATGGGTTCATTGTTGTGCAGTTCTCCGCGTTGTTTGATAGTGAAATATAATCGTTGATAATAGTATGAAGACTATTATCCATAGTTGATTTGAAGTATTAGATTTCAGTCCAATGCTCAACCATTATTTCCTAAGATACTTATGATGTCCTTAATAGGGATTCATTCCCTGATACTGTTTAACTCAATCTACTATTAGATTCCTGTTTAAGGTTTCTCTCTGTAACTCCCAATTGGCAGCAATCCCTGATTCAGCTTCTTCTCTGGATCCCCGCTCAGATCCTTACTCTTTATCCTAAAGAGTCTCCCACTTAAAGCACACAGCAATAATTTCCCTGAAAAAATAGAACTCAAAATGGATTGAGATAAAGTATATTAAGATAATACCAATTACTTATAAAAGTCTCTTTTATTAGTGAATTCTAAGGGGAATTTATAGTGGGAATTTGGCGCCCTACCCTCAGTTGGCACCTCCTCAATGAAACGGCAGTTATTGCTGTTGAATTACTCATCCTTGTCTCACCAGCGATGGTCTTCCACATCCTGGATAGGATTCGGTCGTTGGAAATCCAAAAGACTTAAAATGGAAAGAGTTGGAAAACGTTTCCCTAACATTTTCCTCTTGATCCCAGAAAATCATCCATATTTGGCAAGCGACCTGCTTAGGTAATGGGACTTGTTACCCATTAAGGCAGGTCATGAGCCAACTGATAAATTTACTAGTTGCAGGCGGCATTTCTCACCTCTCAACTTGATCCTTAAATTCCCAACCAGTCATAAATGAAACCTGACCAATCCCAATTGGTACACCTGATAGTTGATCAACTATCAGATGCCCCTATTTTGTCAGCAACTATGCCCTATGAGATCTTAAGCATTTGTCTGGATTGATCCCTGACAGATCTTACCCAGGAAAATAACCTAAAATTCTCCAAACATTTATTGCTTTTATTCAACTGAGGCAAGCCAACCGGGGGACAGGAAGTACCGATGCATGTGTAGAAAAAAGAGGGAGTGAAAAATATCAAGGATTAGAGATGATTAGGCACCTCGGGGTACACAGGTTACCCCTTTTGCCTGCTGGAACCTCCAGGTATGGAGGGTTAGTACGCTACTCCGTGGGGTTTCCCCCACTATTGATCAGGTGTGTAGGAAGGGGTCCATTTGGAGGAACCAAAGCTGAAACCATGATTTTCGAGCCTCTGCTGCCTTAGCTTCATAATATAATAGAGCCAGTATAGGAAGTGCTTCAGTAAATGGACGTGGAACCTAAAGATTACCCCATGAATGGTTGAGACCGTGCCCTTGAACGCATCCAAGGAATTGGTGTGGATTGTCCACATTGTGATTGGTATCATTCTGAGCAGAGCGTAGACAGAATTGGCAACTTGAGCCAGAGCGCGAGGAGGCTCCTTAAGACTTAGAATTTCTGGTCACCTTATGTCTTAAGCAGGCGCGCAACTTCTCGCCATATGGCTCTGGATGGGGGGCAGGTTTCTAAGCGGTGGTGTAAGGAGCCCTCTCCCCCACATACTGCGCAGGTTGCATGTAGGAATATGTGCAGTCTGCCGTTCTGTAGGTTCTTCTTGGGCAGCGCCAGGTGTTGGCCCTTACCATCGGCTAGAGGAGTGGATGGTGCGTTATCCTCCATATTGCCTCCTGTGTGGTTAGGTAGTAGGGGATGTCCAAAGCATGTAGGTAGTCAATTCTAGCAATGGATGGGATCACAGCGAGTATGTCTTTCTGGGGGTGGTTTTCTGGATTTCTTATCATAAAATGGGCTCTGGTTCGTCCCCTTCCCTGCACAGTGCCAGTGTTAGCGAAAGTCCATTCCATGCGGCAGAGGGCTTGAAGGAGGCGTTTAAAGTGTGGGGGGGGGGGTTCTGTGTGGGCCCGTTGTGTTGGGGCGGTTAGTGAGTTATGTTAGTAGGCTGGGTGGGTTGGGTGGGTTAGGTATTTTGAGCGTCTGCGCGAAGTTGGTCCTCGCTGCTCTGGACCAGTGCTGTTGTGGGAGGTCTGGGGCTAGCACTTTCTCTATCCAGGTGCCAAGAATGTGGTTGGCGTGGCTCTTGAAGTCTACTAAGCCCATGCCTCCACTGGAGCGTGGCCCAAATAGTGTTTCCACCCACACTGGTAGACGAGATACAGGCCATAGCCAGCCCTGGATGAGCGCGCGGATTGATGTTATGTAGGTGGGTGAAAAGGGGATTTCATGTGTGGAGAACCACAGCATTAGGAGGATGAGCGAGTTGGCAACTGCAATTCTCCCCATCAGGCCCGGAGATCATCCCTTTGAGTGAGGCGATGCAGTTGAATGCCCATTATAATAGGTTGTTTGCAATCATCTCGTTGGCATACCCCCATGTTTCCAGCCATATCACAAGGTGGCGGACAGAGACGGTGTGGGGGGTGATGCAAATGGTACGATGAGTAGGCTTTTCATCTTGGGTGGTTGTAGGCTTGGGTGTTGTGGTCCAGTTATTGATGTATTTTCCTAGGAGGATTATTTCTGATCTCCAGTTTATTGAGTGATGCATTACTCACAATAGAGTATTCCTCTAGGGTGCATTCCAACTGTCAGATGTCATTACTGTTAGCTATACCTGTCATGCAGTCATCCGCAAAGGCTAGTATTTTGACTGGTGGCTGGCCTTGTGCAGTTACGCCCATGAGGCGTGAGTCAGCAACGCGGAGAAGTGGGTCAAAGCTGAAGTTGTAGAGCAGTGGGCTAAGGGGGTCCCCTTGTTTGAGCCCTCTGCATGGTGTGATCTTGTCAGTTAGGAATCCAGGGCCACACACAGCCATAAAGGCGGATTCTGTGAGGAGATTTACCCAGTTAATGAACAAATTTGGGATATTGAAGGCGCTTTGGCATTCCTTCAAGTATGGCAATCTTTCACAGTTGTATGTCTTCTCGTGGTCAAGGAATACCAGGGCTCCAGTTGCTTTAAACTGGCATATATTGGCGACGGTGTGTATATTAGACCAGATGGAGCGCCCTGGTGTGAAACCAAATTGTTTGGGTGATAGGGCTTTAGAGGCTAGT
This sequence comes from Massospora cicadina, assembly GCA_022478985.1. Classification (NCBI taxonomy): domain Eukaryota; kingdom Fungi; phylum Entomophthoromycota; class Entomophthoromycetes; order Entomophthorales; family Entomophthoraceae; genus Massospora; species Massospora cicadina. Next base: position 46,581 of record JAKSZP010014499.1, read on the forward strand.
GTGCCTAGTCTGGTAGCTAGAATTTTTGTAAGTAGTTTTGTGTCAGTGTTTGAGAATTCAATCGGGCGCCAGTTGGCCAGGTCCAGTCTGTCGCCCTTTTTAAACAGGATAATGACATAGAAGTCCTGTCTCCAGGCAGGAGACGTGTCTTCAGCAGGCACTGGTTCATTGAATCTAAGAGGATGGGGGCGATTTGTTTAAAATAAGTTATATAAAATTCGTAGGGTATCACATCAGGGCCTGGGCATTTCCTACGTGGTGCACCGCGGACTGTGTTCCAAAGCTCCTCATGCATTATCAGGTTTAGGGGACTATAGTCTGGCGGTGCACTCTGTATTCCATCGGTGTGTATTTTTTTATTTTTTGGGGGGTTGGGTGGGGTGTCACGATAAAGTTTAGTGTAATAGCGGTGTATTTCCGCCTAGACCTCCATTGGTTCAGTTGCCATGGTGCCGTCAGCTTTGAAGACCAGTGCGCACTGGGGCGTGTGCCTCGGGATAGGTATTGGCGGAAGAAATATGCCAAACAGGTTTCCCCCTTCTTTTATATACTTACCTTTCTATGATACCTTAATTATGTGTTGGTGTTTGTAGATGAGGGCGTTTAGGTGGGCGGAGATTTCCACCCATTTGTGCCCCCAGTTGGGGCTGTAGCCAGATTTTGGGGTGTTGAGTTCTAGGTGTTCTAGTTCCGCAAAAATGCGCCTGATTGTGGCTATATCCGCAGTGTACTTGCGCAATGCAAGATGGTGAGTTTTTTATTAGATCAGGTTTGAATTTTTCCCAAGTTGCAATGGGATCTGATGCTAATGGGGTTGCAGATTCTCGGTTCACGGCTTTGTGTTTGATCCAATCAGAAATTTTGGGTAATTTTATATTCTCTGGGTATAACTTCCTCCTAGGCGACGTCCACATTTGAGTGCAGATTGGCATAAGCTGCACCAAAACTAGGCGGTGGTCATGGAAATTGATATTTTTAGTAGTGAAGTTAGAAATAAATGAGTGGCAGAATTTTGGTGCAAGGATGTGGTCAATGTGGCTCATTGAAATGAGAGTTCCTTCGCATATGCTGGGGTGGGTCATGTGTGGGAGGAGTGAAGACCTGGGGGAAAGGGTGTTGTACAGGCCAAGGGATGCCTTCATCACATGGAACTCGATGTGTCCCCGTGGGTATCCCCTGGGGTTGGGCCATCAGTCCATAGTGGGATTGTCCCAGCAGTTTGAATCGCCCATCAGGATGGTTTCTGGTGGGAGGTTGAGCGTTGGGATGGCTTTGAGGAATTGCTTCCTCTCAGTTGCAGTGCATGGTGCGTAGATACAGGCTATCAAGATTGTGGCCTCTTGGTTTACGATTGTTACAGTTAGGATGCAGCCATGCAGATACAAGGAGGATTCAACGATTTTTAATTTTTTGTTACTTCAGATGAACCCCCCACAGTGGGACATCCATATTGACTGGTAAGGTGAGACCCTGGCTGACCAGTATCCCTCTTCCCCATGGTAACAGTGGGTTTCTTGTATGGCCAAGATGTCTACAGAGGGTTTGAGCAGGAAGTCCAGTTTTTGGCTTGGGACGCTTGAGCCCTGGCTCCACGATGTTTAACGTCCCTATTGACACTGATGTGCCTGTAACGCCTCAGGAGCGGTTGGGTGGGCCTTCCAGCCCTAGTCCCCCACTCATTTCCTTGGACTTGCTCCATATGATTGGGCCAGTCCACTCTGAGGCGTTTTCCAGATCCTTACCTTGTGATGATTTCATGCGATTTTTGTTGGATTTAGGGCTTGTATCAAGCTTTTCTGCATGTGTTTTTGTTTGAATTGGATTGGTGCGCTAATTGGTTTCTGATGTTTCAGGGTTTGATTTCGAACTTCTGGGCCTTGTTGTCTCGCCCATAGTGAAGTCAAATTGTTCAGGTAAATTTATTTGATTGAGATCACATGGTGATTCTGTCAAATTGTTGAGAAAATTTCCAGCGTGGGTTGTCTGATCCCTATTTTTGGCTCAGTTGGTATCTTCCATGGCTCCTTTGGCTTGTGCATTCTGTTCTGATTGGCTGGTTTGGTCAATTTTCTCTCTGTCCATCTGTATTTGAGCCAGGTTAATGGAGGAGGTACGAGTGATAAAGCCTTGGCCGCTGCCCGCTTGCAGGCCTTCTGTACCTGCCTGCATAATTTGGGTGATACTGGGTCTATGAGTATGTAGTGTCCGTCCTCTCCGCTGAGGAAAGCGTGGTTGGCGTCGACCATTTTTCTGAAGGTCTCTTCATCTTTGTCCATAGCGTCATTGCAAAAGTCTGGGGCTAAGATGCCCTCCTTCATGGGGAATGCGTGTTCCTTGTGCCCCAGTGCGGTGCAATGGTTGCAGATGGGCGGTGAACGCTCCTGTGTGATGCAGAAAGGTTTTGACACTCCCCCATCTGGGAGGTGAAACACTGTGGTGTGTGGAATTTTGTTTAGGTCTGTGGCCACGTCAAGGACTGGGTTGATCGTGGCGATTGCCTTTCCTGAGCACAGGTTCTGCATCAGGTGGAATTGCTGCAATTCTAGTTGTTTGATTTCTCCATAGCTCTGAAGGCCAATTCAGAGTTCCTCCTCAAATTAGTTTGCGGGGGAGATTGGTGGGGAGCGAGTCAAATGAGATGAACAAAGTATTTGCTTTGTTCCATCTGGTGTGCGCGGTGCACAAAATTCATTTGCCCTCGGGGAGGGCAATCTCAATACAGACTTTTACCACAGCATCTGTGTCTTCTTTAGTTTCAAAACCCATATCAATCCAGCCATGGTGGATGGTATGGGTGGTAACATACACCGCATGGGGAAAGAGGGAGACCTGTGCCTCACCTACCTTCTCCCACAGAGTTGGGGACTCTACCCCTAAGAAAAGTCGGAGCCCATGTTCCACTTTTGATAGGGGCTGCGCATAATGTATTTCCATATATTGGTTTTTTTTGTGGTGAACTCCACAAACCCAGGCGGTGTTTGGGTTTGGGGATTTTTGGAGGCGATGGCTCCTGATCCCCCTCAAGGGTGTTTTTTGCCCTTGGGTGCACCTTTTTTTCCATTGCTAGATATGACTTTCACCCAGTTTAGTTGGGTTTTGTTGAATTCGCTCATCTCACCTGTGTGATTATCAAAAACCTCTGTTCAAATCAACCTTAGTAACTGATGTTATTGTTACAGGAAAGAAAAGTTACAAAATTTCCCAAACATTGTTACCCTGAAATCAGGGTCAACCAATATCCAATTACTTCGCTTTAGGGAATTATCCCCTAGAAATCCCAGTAATCTAGTCAGCTGGTAATATGGGCAAAAATCTCAACATGTGGCCAATTATCCCTCTCCATTCTATGATGCAGAAACATACCTTGGAGGTATGCTTATGCCTGATAAAGAGTTTTCTTGTGAGGTTTTGGCTTTTTCAGCTTTGAATAAAAACTATTTGGGATATTTTTTGGCTACTACCCTTTCATCCTCTTCATGGAAAATCAGCACAACTATTTTGGTGGATACAGGAGCCTCTGAGAATTATATTGACTAAGACATGGCCGATTACCTTGATCTGAGTTACTTGCTAGGTGGTATAGTTAGGGGAGGGGCTTCCCAAGGTATTCCCACGCTGAAAATTTTGGGATTAGTGGATTATCAAGTTGGCAAATACCATTTGTCTGACCGCACCAAGATATCAAAAACCTCTTGTACCCCATTATTTTGGGAGTAGAGTGGTGTCAAAAGTTTGACGTCAGAACCAACTTGAAAGACAATACCTCATCCTTAACTTTGGAGAATGGTTATTGTTGGAAATTTGTCAACCACATTATCCATCTCACTTGCCAATTATAATTTTGAAGATTGTTAAAAGCAATATATTGTTCAGCGATGGTTGATGACTATATTGTTAGTCAAAATTAACTAAAGGATACAATTGATGATTAATTTAAATTAATATTTCATCAGGGATTATCCCCAACTAATTTGTTAGTTGTAATTAACCAAAGAATATAATCCAATTATTGGTTTTGATTAATGTTTCATTGGGCATCATCCTTGACAATGTTAATTAGGAATTTGATGAGGGTTTTATTGTCAATAGTTTGATTGCCAAATTGGATTGTTCATTCAGTGGATCTGAATGATTAGGGATAGTTTTTACGAAGTTACTGAAGCGTTTTGACGCTTGTTTTGGCAGTAGCTAGTAGTCATAATTTGGTATCATGGCACCAGCCCATCTGTGTACAGTTCTTAGCACAAGGGGATAGTTGCCAATCTATGAAAGGTTAAACTGCTGAAGATTAACTAAAAAAAGGCATTTGCCATCATGGGATATAATCCTAAGGGTTAGAAGTATCAGGAGATCAATCAGTTGATTTTCAGAGAATTATCTGAAAAGTTGTCCGCCTTCTGCCTATAAAAACCCCTAGCATTCTCTAATAAAAAACAGAATACAACTGATATACTATAATTAAATTTACTTCTAACTGAAGATTGAAGGGAATAAAATCCCTAGTTGTTTTCTTCAAATACAGTTACCAGAGTGGATTCAATGCCACTTTTTTATTAAGACTTTACCTACTAAGTGTCACCATACATCTAGTGCTTTTATTAAGTTAACAACCAGCCTGTGCAGTAAACTACTAAAAAAGTTTACAGTCATAAATTAGTTGCCTTTTTTTTCTGATGCAAACTTTCAGGGCGATCTGCACAACTGGCCCAATATCCACACTCTCAGTCATGATCCATTTCTGAAGCCCTCACTGAAGGTAGCCTTACTTTCCTGTTTGGAGGGGTTGGAATCTTCGTTTGATGTGGATTCAGCCAATGTACTACGAGCTCAAATAGAATTTGATTGTAAGTTAAAGCTCACTGTTGATCTGGTGCATATATTGTTTCCCATTTACCCTTTGGCTGTACAGGAGGAATTGACATTATATGTGTGAATTAAGGAGCAGTTAGCTAAAGGCGAAATATTTTAGCTTCCCCAGTATGCTCCCCACTTCTCTTGGTGGATAAGGCCAATGGTACCTTACACCCATGCTAGATTATGGGAATCTCAATAATGTCACAGTACCAGACTTTCATCCCATCCCAATGGACTTACAGATTGCTCTCTATGTGAAGTAGGTGAAAGTCTATTCCAAACTGGGTTGTTAAACCGTGTTCATTCAGATCCAGATCAATAAGGGCCAGGAGTTGCTAACTGCATTCCATACCAGAAAAGTCATCTTCCAGATTTGGGTTATGCCCTTTGGGCTTAAAAATGCACCTGCTATCTTTTAATGACATATTGATGTGGCTTTGGGGACCTTCTGGGGGTATGTGCGATAGCTTACATGGATGATATTCTGGTATTTTCCCTTGATCATGAGTCCCACACAGGAAACCTTCAGCAGCTGTGTGGTGCGTTTGAAAACATTTGACCTTACGCTAAAAATCAGTAAATGTGAATTCTTCATGTCTTAAGTCATCTTCTTGGGCAACGCCATGTTTGACCGAGGACACATGATAACTCCAGATAAGGAGAAGGAAATTCGTGAGTGGCCTACACCAACTAAAGTCAAGGAATTGTGATTTTTGGGGGGATATGTACCTTCCCTAAGAGATACACGCCCAATCTTTCTGAGGTGGCGGCACCCTTGTATAAGGCGAGTGGAGCTAAAGTTCTCCAGTGGTCCCCCTTTTTGCAGGATGCCTTCCAAGCTGCAAAGTGAACTCAGTTGTCCCCATCCGTCCTTTGCCATGTAGATCCCAAAAAGGAGTTTATTGTGTTTTCTAATGCCTTTAACTTCGCCATAGTGGCGGCCTTATTACAAGTAAGCAAAGATGGGATAGAGCATCTGGTGGGATATTTTATAGGAAGATGTCTCTGCAAGAGTTAAACTACGCTGTGTATGACAAAGTGTTATTGGCATTGGATGAGGCGCTTACCTAGTGGCGTCATCACTTACATGGATCATTCCAACCATTCTGCATTCATACATATTACCGTTCCTTGTAGTAATATCATGCACCTCAAGTTTTGACCTGCACGGAAAACCCGCTGGCATGAGACCTGTCCCAATTTGTATTTTCTTATGAGTTTAAAAAGGGAAAGGAGAACGGTTTGGCAGATGCTTTGAGCAAAAACACTGCACTGGCTCCCAATCCTAAGGAGGTAGAGATGCATCATACCCACTTGGTGATTCCACCAGGTAAGATTGTGTCTCAACCTTCCTCTCCCTTGGCCCACGGACCAGCAGTTGTCCTCTGGAAAATGAGGATGAAAATGGTATGTTCAAAAAGGTAGTCTTTTACAGCCGTTGTCAGCGTAGTATCCTATGGTCCTTACCAAGAGCGAGTTAGATCAGGAGGACATTACCAGAGGTTATCACGTGAAGAAGGAGATGGTGTGGTTCCAGGGGCGCCTATGGGTTCCCACAGGACCACTTCGCCTGAAAATCATCTGGGACCATCATGATAGTTGCACCGTTGGTCATCCTGGGAAGTGAAACTCTAGAGCTAATCTGGCCACTTACAATTGGAAGGGATTAGCCGCGTAGGTTTCTATGTATTTTAAGGATTGCCTGGTATGCAATCAAATGAAGCCAAATCACCACCTCTTGCAGGGTTGTTAGTACTAGTTCAATAAGCTAAAGGGCCTTGGACTTCGGTATCAGTGGATTTTATTATGGAGTATCTGCGTCTGATGGCTATGATGCCATCATGGTTGTGGTAGACTGTTTTAAAGTTTTCCCACTTTATTCACTGTAGAACTATGGTAATTGCGGTTGAGATGGTTAGGCGTTTTATATCTCACGTGTTTGCTCTTCATGAGGTTTCCCAAGAGATATTTAGTGATTGGGGGCCCAGTTTACTTCTGTCTTTTGGTAAGAGTTAAGTTTTACTCTTCAGATCCGTCCCTGCTGTTCAACTGCCTATCAACCCAAATTAGATGGGCAGACTGAACGAGTGAACCAGTTTTTGGAGCAGTTTCTGCGGTGTTACACCGCCACAGACTATTCAGATTGGGTTTCTCATTTCCCCATGATCCAATTGAGCTATAACAACGCCCAACATGCATCAATTAGTTGTTCTCTCTTCTTCTCCAACTATGGCTTCAACCCCGACTTTGATATGGTGCCAAGTTGTGGATACAAGGTGAAAGCGGTGGCGGACTTTGCAAAAATGATCAATAAAGTACACCAGGGATTGAGCATGAACTTGGATGCAGCTAAGCAAGCTTATAAGGAGAACGCGGATGGGAAGAGATGGGTAGGTCCTGCATACAAGGAAGGGGATCTCATGTTGCTGGATGCATAAAACATCCCCATCAAGTGACCATGCTGTCATAAAATTGCTTTTCCAAACAGTGAGCTCCGCTAGTGTGCCAGGCCAACCAGTATGTAAACTGGATGACCCTTTCTGTTTCACCTTCATTGGCGTACCAACCCCCTACAAGTACACGTCCAATCCTTCAACCCACCAAAACAACAACTTTTCCTTAGCCTCATGGCCCTTCTTGGGTGTACCCCGACGAGTCCATCCCCCATCCTGGGCGAGCATGGCACTCCTGCTCTGCACCACCAACATGACCAATCGCCAACCCATCTTGGGTGTGCCCTGGTGAGTCCATCCTCCATCCTGGGAAGCTATGGTACTCCCGCGCTGCACCACCCTCAAGGCTGATGGCCATCAGCACATCATCATTGGTGGCCAGTTGTCCAGGTTCCCATCAGTTCCTTGTAGGGCTGAGGTATGGAGCTGGCAGCATCAGCCACTCCAGGCACATCACCTCACACCTATTTTGGGGATCTCCAGTCCCACCCCTATCCACTTTAGTGGCTCTTACTACTTCAAATAAGTAGGAAAGTTGGCGAAAGAGTTTTTATAATAAGGGAATGGCGATTATTTATACCCTAGGCTACTGCGCCTAATCACAACTCATTGGCCATCAAGCCAGAACTACATCCAATCATTAGTCATTCAAAGTACTGATTCCCTTCTAATCCTCTCTTCCTGATCACAAAGTTAAGTGTTGAATCTCGGCGATTCTGTATATACCCGCTGAAGGGTTTTTTGCACAGGGTTACAGCCATTGAACAATTGAAACGGAAGATATGATAATCACTGGTCCCTCAGACCACTTGTAAATTATTAATTTATAATAAAACGGGAGCAATTTCCCCCAATACACCTCTTTATTTTTTATATAATAAATTGGCAGATCTTATTCTAGTCCGCTCCTTCCTTCTTCCTTCTTTCTTTTTCTCTACTCCCAAAAACCTCCTCATTCCAGTCCCCTTGTTTTGCTGATATCCCAGTGACCTCAGTCAGTACTGAGTCTTTCGCCTAGTGTATTCATTTGTCATATTCTCATTGGTTTCAGCTTGTTGTTCTTCAATTCTTTATCGCCCTGATTCAAGGCGATTTGAATTATTTTTTGTCTAATGTCAACAATGCCTTTTCTCCCTATTTTATAGGCAATCTGATATGACCCATTATCATCCATTATCACCTCATCCTAAGGCGTTCAATTACTTATAGCTCTGAAACATCCTCAGTGGATTCTGTCCATTGGCCCTTTTGGTAGAATTCCTCCAATTATTCGCTTGGTCATAATGGTGACTTTTCATCTAGTCATATAGATATGCAACATTACCCCCCCTTTAACTGGTCAATAAGCTGTACGTCTCTTTTTTTCAATGCCATGTAAACCATCACGCACCAACAGCCGCGAGTCCATAAGTTCACTTTCTTATACCATCTGTGGCTTAGTGCAGAGTTACCTGACCCAGGCCACATCCCTCTTCCCTGGTTTCCTTTTCCCCTGGCTGATGAGGATGAAGCTGACATGGAACTCACAACCGTGCTAACCCAGAAAGAGATTCTTCCCAAATTCGTTGGCCATTTAGCTTCCTGGCGTGCCCCCTTTGGGGACATAGTGGCCCAGCTACGCTGGGGAGGGGAGCGGACCTATGGGCCTTCATATAAAAAAGTGGCCCAGCTCCTGGCGAGCAGCTTTAGTTGCCTAGTGCTTTAATCTCCTGCTGAGCCTCATCTTGTGGCTCTGTCTGTTCAGCGGATGCTGTGCTTTGTGCAGTGGGTGATAGCCAGCTGGTTGGGGTCCTTTACCCATGCTCCTACCCACTTCTGGTCCCTGAGGGTAAACTTCCGCAACAACTGGTTAGCTCAACTTCACTCTGAGGTCACCGCAGCGTTCACCACCCTCAGCGCCAATGATTTATCACAGTACCTTCCCATTATGGCGCTCTTAGGTAACTTAATTTTGCATCTTGCAACTGCTTTAGGTTCAGGAATAGAGCTGCACTGGACAGCCCTCAAGTGGGCCTGGTGAGCGGCATTCACCACAACCGCTCCTTTTCTGATAGCATATCAAAGCATGGAGGACTTCCTTGTAGATTGCCTGGTGCTGGGTGCAGCCTTTTCCCTTCAAGCCGAAACTCACCTGCTTACTTGCTAGCCCTTATGACTCCAAATCCCTCTGTTGGAATACTCATTGATTTCCTGGGATCATCAACGCATGTGATTGCAAGCTTTGCTCCTAGTGGGGCAAGAATGGTTTCAACTCAATCAACCAGCCAAGCTCTCACCACCTCGCCTGTTACCATGGAACCCCAGTCCATCTTCCTATTCCAGTCCCATCACACTGGCTTCCCCTCCTCAGACGAGCGCAATGGTCCCAGAGTGGATGTCAGCCCCCTCACTCTCACCTTGGCAGCCTTCACCTCCACCCCCAACCCCAGACGAGCCCATAGAAACCATGGCACTCTCAAAGAACTGGAATAAGAAACAAAGGTCATATCAATCAAAACAAAAGGAACACAGAAAGAAGCCAAAAAAAGACAGGAAGACAAAGACAGCAAAGCGAAAGACCTCAAGCAACAACCCCAAATAAATGTAATAAAAGTTTACATATTATATTTTCTACAATTAAATCATCATTATCAGCAGTTACACATTTTTCCCATTTTTAGAGAGGCTATATGACTGCTTATATGACCAAAGGAATTTTGTGTGCACCAAATTTATAATCTGACCGCTCTCATGATCCTTGATAGTATAAGCGTCAACTCCCATTTTTTTATTATCTCAAACAGCCTGATCCAAATATCTGTGATCTTGTGCTTCCACCCAAACCCATGCTGATTGTGGAATAGCACCATATCTCCATCTCTGAACTGTGCTAGACCACTTCGCTGTACCTGATTGGCAGCCTGATTTTTGATTTTCTTGGCTAAGCTGAACAAGTACGCTTCAGTTTGTAACTTAATTAGCATATTTGTAAGGGTAGTTAAATAGTGTTGCGGATCCATTTCGCTGGTGTCCTCTACTCAGGCATATAGCAGCACCAGCAGAGCGGGGTGCCATCCATAAAGCAATTGTAAGGGGCTTTTTCCTGTGGCAGAATGGTAGAGAAATATTGTAGGCGAACACCGCGGTAGAAAGAAGGATACTCTAATCAGAGGGTCTATCTGTAACCAACTTCCGTAGTATATTCATCAGAGTCCTATTAACCCATTTAACCATACCGTTGGACTCAGGGTGATATGGGGTGGTTAGGACCCCGCGGATGGCCATCAATTTTTTGAGCTTGGATAAATTGTGAGAGGTAAAGTAGGTTCCATTGTCAGTAAGGATAAACTGTGGGCAGCCATGATGCTGTATGATGCATTCCATTATGAACTTAGCCACAGTAACTGCCCCAGACCTCAAATGGCTTGCACCTCAACCCACCTGGTCAAGTGGTCAATTGCCACCAGGATATACTTAGACCAGTCAGCTCCAGTTGGCAGAGGTTCCACAAAATCAATAGAGACTGTATGCCAAGCTAAGCGAGGTTTTACTATCTGGTATGAAGACTTCTGGTGGAACGGCTTCTCCACCTAGCACTGGTGGCAGCAAGACAGGGTCTTAAGCACATCAATTTGCATGCTTTCCAATAATACCGCGGCCTCAACAATTCAAGAGTTTTCCAGACTCCACCATGGCCAACCGCTCGGTGTGCGCTCATAATAATAGTTGGGCGCGTGGAAGGTCTTAGATATTTATGGTAATGTCCCCTATACGCTTATACAATCTCCCATTTTTAGGAGCGTATTGGTCCTGAGTCCGTCTAGTAACTTAATAACTTGAGGCAGTTAATCATTGTACTTTCCGCTGAGCATTTTGTCAAACATTATGTCACTTAAATATGCTGTAACCGCAATTGTTGGCAATCAAGATAAGCAATCATCATTTTGGTGTTTTGCTTCTGGTCAGTGAAGAATTTCAAATTTATAAGCTTACAGCTTAAGAGCCCATTGGGCCAGTCGCCCCTCAGGCTCTCTTAAATTCTGCAACCAGCGCAACGATGCATGATCTGTCATGACTTTAAACTTTACTCCATACAAGTAGACTAAAGACTGTTTATATGCATAGATCACCACTAAGCACTCTCACTCTGTTATGGTATAATTCCGTTCATGGCAATTCAAGCTATGATTGCAGTACAACATGGGGTGCTCCTCCCCTCATCGTCCTTCTGAGACAGGACTGTCCCAACAGTGGAAAGTGATGCATCCATTTGCACTATAAATTCCTTATCAAAATTAGGGTAGCGCAACATGGGCGCACTAATTAATGACATTCAAAGTGTATCAAACGCTTTGGCGTCATTCCATCCATTTGAACATGGCGTCTTTCTTTAGTAGCTCAAACAGCGGACCTCTGATGCAACTGAAATTGGGTATAAATCGTCGGTATTAACCCACCATCCCCCAAAACACCTGAATGTACCACTTATCAAATGGCTTAGTCATCTTCTTGATAGCCTCTACCTTGGCTGGTTGAGGTCTTAGCCCAGTCGCATCCACCACAAAGCCAAGATACTCAAGCTATCCTTGAAGAAGTGACATTTCTGAGGCTTGATTTTAATATTGGTTTTAGATAGTCGGCGAAATACCTCTTCCAAATGGGTAAGGTGCTCAGTGAATGTGCGAGAAAAGACATTACTATCATCAAGGTACACAAGAATGCACGACAGCTTCAGATCACCCAGTATGGTGTCCATTACTCATTGAAACGTAGCTGGGGCATTACATAGCCCTTGTGGCATGCGAGTTAGTTGGAAAAGCCCTTTTGATGTGATTATGGCGCATTTTTCTTGTTCTGCCGCAGGCAGCTCAATTTGCCAATACCTGGATATTAAATCCATCACCAAGAAGTAGCGGGCTCCACTAAACTGATCTAGTGCATCATCAATCCGCGGTAGAGGGTATGGATCTTTTTTGGTGATACTATTGAGCTTCTGGTAGTCGATTGCTATGCAGTTAGTGCCTTCCTTCTTTTTAACAATTAGGACAGGTGAAGCCCACAAACTCTTAGATATTTCTGAGCATTCCCTGCTCTAGCAGCTTTTCAATCTCCTCGGTGATGACTTCTTCAGCTGCCTGTGATAGGCGGATTGGTCGAGACCTGATGGGGGGATGATCCTCAGTGTCCAGCTGATGCACAACCCCCCAAGTGCACCCCAAATCATGATTGTCAACCATAAAAATCTCTTTATATTTTTGAAATAAAGCTTCCTCCCGCTCCTTCTGGTCTTCTGATAACCCCATTAGATTCTCCTGCGGTACAAACACCATTGCACCAAGATGCAGTTTGATGGGCAGACCAAATTCATCCAAGGAACTGAACTCATGCACCTGGTTGATATCCTCAACTGGGTTCAGATGTAAATATGCTATAATCTGATGCCGGCGGATTTGAATTGGTCAGTTCTGAAGATTTTCTATCAATACCTTGGTTTCCCTATGGCCTGGAAGTATGATGCCTGGAGCCACGTGGGGTTAAGCCATGATTGCTGATAAGGGCCAATGATCTCCCCATAGAGCCCAGCTGGCACTTCCACCTCTAACTCAGTGTCTACTATTACTTGATGTCCAGAGGGAATGGATATAGCTCCAGCTGTTCTAAGCAGTAGCCCTTGATATTCATATATCTGATGGGGGAGGGCCCTGAGTTTTCCCTTTTAATCGATGAAAGCGCACTAGAATCACCCCATCGCTGTAGGAAAGGTTAAACTGTCCAATATGCTCCAAGCCCTTCAGCACTCCGTTAGAGGTGAAATAAATTGGGATTCGCTGTCCCAAAATGGCTATAGTCTCTTCCATCATGTCAACGACAGCCCCATAGTGTCGCATAAAGGCAGTCCTAATCAACAGATCATAGTTACTATTTGGTAAACACTACAACCGGAGCCACAACAACAATGGATCAGAACTGCAAGGGAAGCTCGCTATACGCTCCCTCAGAAACTGTGGTTTTGGCTCCAGTGGTCCCATGCACCATTCAGTGGTCTATGTCAGGTTTTAAGGACAACTTCGCCACCAATTTAGTGGAGACAACATTAATAGGAGCGCCTGTATCAATTATAGTGCGTACCCAAGTTTTAGCTACCACAATGTCACAGTAAGTGCATTCTGAGTAAGATGAATACCAGCTATTAACTACATGTACGTTCAGTGATTCATGTTTTCCCAGGAAACTCATAATACCTGCACTAATTTTAGGGTATCATGTTACAATAGCATCCACTGGAATGGCGACATCAACTCCTCTCAGGAACAAAGCATCTGCAAATGGTTTAACTGGTCTGACAGACTTTGGTCAAACATTTGACAAGCACAAAGATTCAGTCACTCTGGAGATTATTTGTCCGCCATTTTTTTAACTTGTGCTTGGTTCAGCACATTTAACCCCCAACTGGCTGTTGGTATAGGAATGTATCGTCATACTGACAGGCTTCTGCTATGAATAATACAGTAGATTCAGGTGGGACGTTTGAATTCAAGATAGCAGAAGTAGAGAGTCCCATCTCTACTCCGCTCTGACTTATCCCTGATAGTCTTGATCCTGTTGTATGGGAGGGATCCGTAGATTGGGGCACCATCATCCCATGTGCCCAGTGCAACCGCAATTAAAACAACTTACTGCATAGGGCCTACGGCTGTTCTTAATCTAAGTTGGTCCAGTTGGTAAGTGGTTCTGAAAAATATTGGTGTAACCAGACCCTTATTGGTAGAATGACTACTGCCAATCAGCGTATTTAGGGCCAAAGTGGTAGTTGGTCAGATGTCAATCAGTAGTTAAGGAACGACCATTGGACTGCGGTGAGTAACCTAATGGAACCCGCACCAACCAGTTGACTCCCCTCACATGATTAGGATTGACAACATCGACTTTGTGGATTTGTTTGGTATTGGGTGGAGGGAAAGTTACAGCTAAGTGACGTACAAATGGAACAAGTTTAAGAAGAGGTACATCATCCTCCAACAACAGGGCCATGACATTGTAAAGTTCAGGGTATGGCTTCACCGCTGAGGCCATTGCAATACACACATCAACTTCAGATTAAATCCCTGCCCCAATCAGCATGTGTGCTCCTGTTTAAATCGCTCAGCAAATGTGGTGAGGGCTTCATTTTGCTGAAACCCAATGGTCAAGAACTCAATTTTCTGCTGCGACATCTTTGCAGTTCCACTGAACAACTGCAGCACCATCTCCTTAACTTCTTGGTATGAAATGGAACTAGCTGCAAGGTAACAAATGACTTGATCAGCACTCCCAACATCCAAGGAGGAGAGCAATAGTTTTGCCCTCCGCTGATCCAAAGTTCCTTCAGTTGCAAACTCAAATCATCAAAAGAACCCATGAATATTTCCTTTGCGATCAAAAGGTGGCAACTTATCACTGTAAACCTTCTGAAGCAACTCATCTTGCCTTTTGAGCACATTATCTAACGTGAGTCTCAGCTCCTCATATGCAACAGGCCCAGCATGTCGTGAAGATTCCTTATCACAGCAACCTGGATGTGACACAGCTGGTGACTGAGTTTGCATTGAATTGTTATTGGTCAATGGGCCCCCTGTAATGAGCACCACTGTAAAATCTCGGCGATTCTGTATATACCCACTGAAGGGTTTTTTGAACAGGGTTACAGCAATTGAACAATTGGAACAAATGATATGATGATCACTGGTCCCTCGGACCACTTGTAAATTATTAATTTATAATAAAAAGGGAGCAATTTTCCCCAATACACCTCTTTATTTTTAATGTAAAATCAGTGGATCTTATTCTAGTCCACTCCTTCCTTCTTCCTTCTTTCTTTTTCTCTACTCCCAAAAACCGCCTCATTCCAGTCCTTTTGTTTTGCTGATATCCCAGTGACCTCAGTTAGTACTGACTCTTTTGCTTAGTTTATTTGTTTCGCTGTATTCTCATTGGTTTTGGCTTGTTATTCTTCAATTCTTTATCGCCCTGATTTGAGGCGATCCAATTTATCTTTTGTCAAATGTCAACATCACCTTATCACCCTATTTTGAAGGCAATCTGATACAGCCTGTTATAACCCATTATCGCCTCATCCTAAGGCAATCAATTACTTATAGCACTGAAACAACCTCAGCGGATTCTTTTCATTGAACCTTTGGTGGAATTTCTCCAATAATTCACTTGGCCATAATGATGGCTTGTCATCCAGTCATATAGATTCTTAACAATTAGGCTAACTCATCCTAGGCACAAGTTGCTGGCCAGCCATATGTATATATATACTATTTTAATATACTTCAAGCATCCTTGGCATAAGTCACTGGTTCCCCAAATTAGGCAGCAAATTCATAATCAGATGATTGATAACAATTACTTTGGCTTTCCACCATAAAATACCACAATCATTTATCATGGCAGTTGGCATCGGGATAAGATTCTGCCAAACTTGGATTCAAGTCAGCAAAATCATTGTCAGATGACTGTAAACGAATACATTGACTTTCCGCCAAATATTCTCACAATCACCTATAATTTCACAGTTGGAGCCAAACCAGGAATCTGCCAAACCTAAAACAATTAATCTTTCTATAACACTAAATAATATTGAACTAGGCTATTAGCTGGTAATCACACCCAACTAACTGACACCCCTATTTCTGATATTATTGGGAGGAATCCATATGAAAAATTTTCTGACACATGCAAAAAACTGGGACCAAAGAGGATTGGGCCTTACCGCGTTGTCAGAAAGGTTGGCCACACCTCATACCAGTTGAAATCCCCTCATGATCTGATAACTTATCAAACTTCCATTAAAGTAAGCTTATATTGTTTGAGGGCCCCCACTAGAAACTCCAGAGGCTTATCTCGTGGATGGGGCACCAGAGTGGGAAATGGAGGAGATTTTAGCCTCATGCAGAGTCAGAAGAAGGCTTGAGTACCTAGTATCCTGGAAGGGATTCATCAGAGGAAAACAGTTGGGTACCAGATCACAACTGCGCCCATGCCAGTATCTGATAAAAGTTTTCCACAAGTTGTTCATTGAGGATGCAGGACACAAGTCTCAGCAAAACATTGTCGCTAAGAAGTTGGCCCCAGCCCACAAGAACTTTTTCCTGGTGAAAGCTCCTGGAGGGAGGTGGAGCCTCAAAGAAACAAGATGGTAATGTCATAGCTTGATGACATTATTGAGGGTACTAACTGTAAGGGTAAAGCTGGTCGTCAGAAGACCAAAAAGGTTAAGTTAGAAGGCCTTCCTGACCTCAAACATACCCTGGACCAGCGCTGGGTTCAGGAAAGATATGCTCATGTTAGTCTAGGGTATGTGTGTGATGCTCCGCTCTACGTTATGGTAAGGGCTAAAAATCACTAGCTATATATTTAACGTTTATTTAAATTTTAAATTTATTGCGGGGAAGGCCGACCATGGGACGGACACTTCTGAATATGACTCAGACGAGACAAAACTTAGTACCAGGTGAGGCACCCCAGAGAAGCGATGCTATCTCTTGTTGCCAGCGGGAACGCCACTTATGGGAAGGGGAGGGAACGTGTGTAGGGGGCGTAGCCACTATTGAGCACATGTGGAGGAAGGGGTCTGATTTGATGAACCATACTGGGAACCAGGAGGAGACCAGCTGCCGGCGACATGGTGGGAGATATCCAAACATCCACGCTTGAAAGTGATCCACCAAATGAGACCGGAATCTGTGGACAGCTTCAGGGAGGGTGGGGATGGATCCGGCGATGGCATCCAAGACAATCGTGTGGATAGTCCACATGGCGATTGCAACCACCAGAGCACGAGGGAGGGTGGGAGGGGGAGGCCATTGATGAAGCAAACATATCTCTTGACAGACTGAAGGGATGTATTTGATCCTGGCCTAGCAGACGTTGGACTTCGCGCCATATTACTTTAGAGGTGGGGCACTTCTCCAGGCGGTGAAACAGCGTCCCATACTGGCCACACATGACACAGGATGAGTGTAAAGCATTAGAGCGCTCAGCTGTAAGATACACCCGCCTCAGGCAGCGCCACACATGGGAGCGGACTTGAGGCTGCAACAGAGGATGGTGTGCGTATTTCCAGATAGTCTTTTGGGTCTCAGTGGAATAAGGGATGTCCATCATGTCCAGGTAGTCCACCCTGGATAGGACTTGGGGTCGAATGGGGATCACGCCATCATGGATAGGTAGCCCCTGTACCTCTTGTGTGAACTGAGGAGAGGGGCGGCCTCTTTGGGTTGTATGTCCACTAATACAAATTCTCCACTCTGCGCTTCGCATGGAGAGTAGGATTCGTTTGTAGTGGGTTTTGGTCCCGTGAGGACCTGTGGCTGATGTGTGTGATGCGAGGTATTTCATCAGGGAGTGGGGGTTTGCTGGATTGTTGAGGCCCAAGGCTTGGGAGAAGTTGGAGTGGGCCGCGCGGGACCAGTGTTGGGATGGGAGTGTAGGAGCAGTGACGGCCGCAATCCAGGTGCCTAGGATCTTGGCGGCATGGGCTTTGAAGTCAAGTAGGCCCCTGCCACCATGATGATGAGGGCCAAACATGACCTCTAGCCGTACTGGTGGAGGGCGGCCTGACCAAAGCCAACCTTTTAGCAAAGCATACAGGGATTTGAAGAAGCTTGGGGAGAAGGGGATGGCGTGGGCTCCAAACCAGACTTTGGATAGGAGCATAGAGTTGGCAAGAACAACCCTGCCAGTGAGGGTAGTAGGGTGGGCTCTGAGAGAGGCGATTTGCTTCGTCACGTTGTCCAGTATATGGCACTCCATTACTGCTGACGCGTATCCTCCTGCCTCCAACCACACGCCCAGATGGCGTACCAGTCCTATGGTAGGTCGCGGCACAAAGGGGAGCACCAGTGGAGCGGTGTGTTTTGAGTTAGTAAGGCGTGGACTTGGGCGAGCAGATGGGCTGGGTTGGGAACTACTTGCTGGGGCCCAGCAGTTCTGAAACTGACCAAGGAGGATGATTTCAGTTTTGGAGGCGTTCAGTGCCGCGTTGCTTACCCGGGAATATTCCTGGATGAGGTCTTCAAGCGCGCGTGCATCTTTGTTATTAGACACCCCCACCACGCAATCATCTGCAAATGCCATCATCTTGACTGGGGTTTGGCCTGGCACATGGACCCCAGTGAGTTGGGCATTCACATTTCGCAGTAGTGGGTCAAGGCTGAAGTTGTATAAGAGTGGGCTCAGGGGGTCCCCTTGTCGCAGGCCCCTTTGAGGACGGACTACTTCCAATAGGAAACCTGGGCCGCGCACAGCCATTGTTGCAGATTCCGTGAGCAGCATCACCCAGTTAATGAAGCGGGGAGGTAGGCGGAATTGTTGGAGGCAGGCCCTATGGTATTCCCAGTTTACTCTATCATAGGCCTTATGTTGGTCCAAGAATACAAGTGCCCCAGAGGCTGTGGACTGACACACATTAGCCATAGAGTGCACGTTATCCCAAATTGACCTTCTGGGGATGAAACCGAATTGTTCTGGAGAGATGGTGGCAGATGCTACAGTCCCTAAACGGTTAGCCATGATTTTTGTTAAAATTTTGGTGTCTGTGTTTGTTAGAGAAATGGGGCGCCAGTTAGCTAAGTCTAGCCTATCCCCTTTCTTGAGAAGTGTGACTGTAAAGGCCTCATGTCCTCCTGGTAGGAGGCGTATTTCCAACAGGCTTTGGTTGAGTGAGGCTAGCAGCAATGGGGATATATATTTAAAATATTTTTTGTAGAACTCATATGGAATGCCATCTGGGCCTGGGCATTTTCAGTTTGGTGCACCGCGAATGGTAGTCCATAATTCGTTTGAAGTAATTAAATTATTATTTCTGGGTATCAGAAAATGGTGCGGATATGAGCTCTGTCGAGAAATTCTGCCATTTCAGCCAGCTGAATTGGTTCAGCTCGGTATAACTCAGAGTAATATCTTTTCATTTTCGATTGCCACTTCGGCCAGTGTGTCCACAATAGAATTATCTGATCTTCGCACCTGTGTGCAGGCCACGCTCTGGCGTGGTGCAAAAAATTTTTTGAAGAAGTATGCGGTGCACTTGTCGCCTTTAGTGATGCATGTGGCCCTGTATTGGACACAAACCCAATGTTTGTGTTGCCTTTCAAGTGCGTTGAGGTGGGCTGCTGCCTCCGCCCACTTCTGGCCCCATGCAGGGCTATATCCTGAGGCTGGAATGTTGGACTCCAAGTGGGCCAATTCCGCCAGCGCATGCGATATAACTGCTGATGTAGCTCGTGAGCATCTGGATGAGAGATGGCGATAGTGGCAGATGGTATCTTCTTTGAAAGTTGCCCATGTGGAAATGGGGTCCGCGCAAAACAGTGCAACAAACAATTTTGCTAAAGTTGCCTCTTCCACCCACGTGGAAAATCCTGGCAACGCAAGCTCTGGGGGCGGATTTTGCACCAATGTGGGGCCTTTGCAACTGTGACGGGTAAGTGGTATGTTATCAAGACCAGTCGGTGGTCAGAGAATTCCATTTTTGTTGTTTTGAAGTGGGAGATGTGGGGTTGGAATTTCGCCAGTGCTAGAATAAGGTCAATGCGGGTCATAAACCTTAATTGGCCATTGTGGACGTGGGGACGCATCATATTTTCAAGCAGTGGGGCATGTCACAGCAGTGCATCTATTAACCCAAGGGTGGCTTTTAGAATGTGTAGTTCTATGTGACCCTGTGGGGCGTGGGGTGAGGGTGGCCACTGGTCCATTGGTGAGGTTAGCCAACAGTTCATGTCGCCAATTAGGAAAGAATCAGGGGGTAGCGGGAGGGATTTAACCAATGAGAAAAATTCCTGACGCTCTTGTGCACCGTTTGGGGCGTAAATGTTGACAATTGTATGTGCAACATCAGCCTATGAGAAGGTGACAACGACCACTCGGTCATTTAGGAATGTTTCTGAAGATGTAAATTTGAAAAAATTGTTTTTCTGAATTAGCACCCCACAGTGCTTCGACCAAAAGGATAGGAATGGTAGGAGCATTGTTTTCCAAGCTTCCTCGAACCTCATGGACAGTGGGTTTCCTGGATGGCCAGGATATCCACAGGTAAATTATTTTGTAAAAAACTCAGTTTCCTAGCCCAGGATGGGGAGGCCTTGAGTCCGGCGATATTCAGCATCCCTAGAGTGAAGGTTTCCCCCATCGCACCTTAGGTGTGAGGGGTAGGCCCCCTGGCCCACCAGCCTCTTCCAGGTCCCCACGGGCTTTCACAGCAGCGCGGGTATTAGCAGCAACGCTATTGGGGTTTTTGTTAATTTTTGCGGAAAGAGTCACGTTGGCTTTGGCCTTCACTTTTTGTTTTCCCGACGTCGGACGAATTTTTTGCGGTGCAGATAAGTTCGGTGCACCATCGAGTGGGGCAAAAAAAAAATTTTGGTTGGGATAGGTCCCAAGTCAGTTTTGACCGGAGCTTGGGTGCAGCGATTGGGTGAGATCAAATCTCCCCTCGGATCCTCAGATTGAGTGGCCCATTCAGCTTGGGCCTCCCAATCTGATTGGGTGATGGATTCCCGAGTTGCTTCCGCCGCGAAGGTCTCCATGTCCTCCTGGCGTTGTGAGTGTGGGATGGTGGTGGTGATCTTGGCCGCTTCCTTGGCCATGGTCCTATGGGCCTGCTTAGCCTTCTTCCACTCCTGCGGGGAGATGGGCTTTACCAATAGGTAGCAGCCTTGTGCTCCCCACAGGAAAGCCTCTTTGGTGCTTGCGGTTGGTTCATAGTGCGCCTCTCCGCTGGCCATGGCCGCCAAGGGGTACTCTTGGAATGTAACGCCCTCTTTGATGGGGCATGCATGTGCCTTATGGCCGAATGCATCACAGTGGGTGCAAATGGGGGGTGCGCTGTCCACGGTTACCCGGAATGGGTGGGTGGTGTGCCCTGTGATGTCAATAAAGGTGGAGTGCGGGATCTGGGTTAGGTCCTTCGCAATCTCCTCAGTTGGGGTCAGAACTGTGATGGCTTTGCCAGTGCACAGGTGTGGCATCAGCATGAAACGTTGCATTTTGAAAGATTGTATTTCGCCGTATATGGCGAGACCATCTTTCAGGTGTTGCTCCAAAATGTCATGTTTTACCGTAGTAGGCAAAAAGTCAAACGTGAGGAAAATTTGGTTTGATTTTGTCCATCTGGTGCGTTTAGTTTTGACGACCCATTGCCCTTCAGGGAGGTCGACCACTACGCGCACCGCTGCAGCCTCATCTGCTGCTATTTTGCTTTCAAAACCTAGGTCCAGCCAACCGCGCAACATGGAGTGAGGTGCAACGTACACCGCGGTCGGGAAAATTTTGTGTACATCTTCACAAAATTTTTCCCATAGGGCCGTTTTTGGATGTCAAGATACACACGGACTCCGAATTCCACCGACAAAAGTGGCTGGGAATGTGGCGTGTTGATATACTGGTTGCATCATGCTTGCCACACGAGTATCTCCGGGGAAATTGTGACCGCCAGTTTTTTTAGATTTTTTCTATTCCGCCAGATTCTCTGGGGCGTTTTCAAACGTTAGAGGCTGCGGGCCTTCCGCCTGCTCCTCTTGCCTTGCTTGCCCAACTGCTCCCAGACATGGGCGCAGACTAATCCCCTCTATGAGATTATCAAACTAGATTTAGTCTTGAATTGAATGGGTTGCAAAAGTGTTTGCAACGAGAAAGAAAAGTTATATATTTAACGTTTATGGTTCAGTTTATTTGCTAAGCAAATGGGGTTTAGAAACCTATTCAATTTTGAAATTTCTAAATTGGGTCAGATATGCTTATAATTAATAACTTGATTTCAGTCAATCTTGAGCTATAGTACCCTGGCCAATGAAAGCGTGTGCCTATTGGTGCACTTAGGTTTAGCACCACTTCCACCAATTAATGATACCCCCTCAATTGTTGATGTATGTTTTCTTGAGAACAACCTTCCCCATTGGTCGACTTCCTTGATTAAAATTCCACATTAATTTACTTTTTTGATATGGTTTCTTGGGAAAACTTGTGCACAGACCTCCTCGAGGAGGTCTCCAACAATGTTGGCCATTTTATTCTTACAAAAATTTATACTGGATCTGGTGCACTGCTGGACCACCTGGTTCCCTCCAGATCAAGGCACCCAAGCACTCAAGCACAGATCTCCACTATAGTTATGGATTCCCCTTGGGTGTCCTACCAAGTATTTTATTATTAACTTTCAACTACTACATACAGCGTTGTACACCCTTGCCTTACGTTTCTTTTTCTCCGTCATCCTTAGCAGTGCCCTGTTTATTCTCTTACTAACGACTTGTTCCCTAGTTTTGTGGCTGAGCATCTCACTTTACCTCGCTGGAAATGGGAGAGTTACAGATACCCTACTTACAGGAAAAGCAATATGTTGACTGCAACTAATATTTGAAAGAGTTCTATATGATGATGGTCAGATGCAGCAACGCACATTTTGGTATTCATTTACTCTTTAGACTTTAGTTTACATTTACAATGAAAAATCTCCCCGCTGGAAGTACCTAATGAGACTGCGGCGTACTTGGAAAATCATATTTATTAAAGGCTGAATACTATATCAAAATTTACAATTATGTTGAGATATACTGCCTTCATAAATTTTACCTGATTAAGTGCAACAATACCTGTGACAATCTCACCCATTTGTAATCCAAATTGCAACATTATGATGCTCATAACAAGGAACTTAGCTCTCTCGTTGCAATCACTCTTGCAACTTATTCAATTCAAGTCTGATTCTAGTTTGATAATCTCACAGAGGAGATTAGTCTGCGCCCGTGTCAGGGAGCAGTTGGGCAAGTAAGGTAAGAGGAGCAGGTGGTAGGCCCGCGGCCTCAAACGTTCAAAAACGCCCCAGAGAAACTGGTGGAATGAAAAAAAATAAAAAACTGGCGGTCACTATATCCCTAGAAATCCTCGCTTGGCAAGCATGAAGCAACCAGTACATCAATACGCCGCGCTCCAACCACTTTTGTCGGTGGAATACAGAGTCTGTGTGTTTCTGGACATCAACAAACAGCTTCATGGGAAAAATTTTGTGGGGATGTGCACACTTTTTTCCCAACTGCGGTGTACATCGCACCTCACTCCATGTCATGCAGTTGGCTGGACCTCAGTTTCAAAAACAAGGAGGCAGCAGACAAAGCTGCTGCGGTGCACGTAGTGATCAACCTCCCCAAAGGGCAATGGGTCGTCAAAACCAAATGCACCAGATGGACAAAATCCAACCAAATTTTCCTCACATTTGACTTTTTGCCTACTACAGTAAAACGTGCCATTTTGGAGCAGCACCTGAAAGATGGTCTCACCATATATGGCAAAATACAATATTTTGAGATGCAATGCTTTACACTGATGCCAAACCTGTGCACCAGTAAAGCCATCGCAGTTCTGACCCCAACCAAGGAGATCGCGAAGGACCTAACCCAGATCCCACACTCCACATATATCAATATTTAAGGGCATACCACCCACCCTTTCTGGGTAACCGTGGACAGCGCACCCCCATCTGCACCCACTGCAACGCGTTTGGCCATAAGGCACATGCATGCCCCACCAAGGAGGGCATCACATTCCAAGAGAACCCCTCAGCAGCTATGGCCAGCGGGAGAGGTGCACTATTCACAACCACAAGCACCAAAGAGGCTTTCCCGTGGGGAGCACAAGGCTGCTATCTACTGGTAAAACCTATCTCTCCACAAGAGCGGAAGAAGGCCAAGCAGGCCTGCAGGGTCACAGCCAAGGAAGCGGCCAAAGTCACCACCGCTATCCCACACTCCCAACGCCAGGAAGACATCGAAACCTTCATGGTGGAAGCAACTTGGGAATCCCTCAACCATTCAGATTGGGAATCCCATGCTGATTGGGTCACCCAATCTGAGGATCTGATGGGTGACTCGACCTCACCTGATCTTTGCGACCAAGCTCTGGTTGAAACTGACTTGGGGTCCAACCTACCTGAAAAAATTTTTTTGACCCAAACATTGGTGCACCAAACTCATCCTCACCGCAAAAAATTTGTTTGATGTTGGGGAAACAAAAAGTGAAGGCAAAAGTTAACGAGAACCTTTCTGCTAAAATTAACAAAACTACTGATAGCGTTGCTGCAAACACCCACACTGCCATGAAGGCCCATGGGGATCTAGAGGAGGCTAGTGAGCCTGGGTGCCCACCCCTCGCACCTAAGGTGCAATGGGAAACCTTTACTTTAGGGATGTTGAATATCGCTGGACTCAAGGCCTCGCCGTCCCAGGCTAGGAAACTGAGTTTTTTTACAAAAAAATTTACCTGTGGATATCCTGGCTATCCAGGAGTCCCACTGTCCGCAAGGTTCTGAGGATGCTTGGAAAACCATGCTCCTCCCATCCCTATCCTTTTGGTCAGAGCACTGTGGGGTGCTAGTTCAGAAAAACAATTTTTCAAATTTTTATCGTTGGAATCCTTCCTCAATGGCCGAGTCCTTGTTGTCACTTTCTTGTGGGCTGACGTGGCGCATGCTATCATCAATATCTATGCCCCAACCTGTGCATGAGGGCGTCAGGAATTTTTCTCATCAGTCAAATCCCTCCCGTTGCCCCCAGACCTTTTGTAGTCAGCGACATGAACTGTTGGCTAAACACACCCACATACTGTTGGCCTTCCTCCTCCCACGCCCCCCAGGGTCAAGTAGAACTTTGCATTCTAAAGGCCACCCTTGGGTTAATAGATGCGCTGCCACGGCAAGCCCCACTGCTCAAAAACATGATGCACCCCCACATCCACAACGGCCGATTAAGGTCCATGACTTGCATCAACCTTATCCTCATGCTGGCGAAATTCCACCCTCACATTTCCCACTTCCAAACAACAAAAATTGAATTCTCTGACCACCAGCTGGTCTTGATAACCTATCACCTATCTGTCACAGTGGCTAAGGCCCCACATTGGTGCAAACTCCGCCCTCCCAAACTTGCGTCGCCAGGATTTTCCACATGGGTGGAATTAGCAACTTTGGCAAAAGAGTTTGTTACACCATTTTGCGCAGACCCCATCTCCACATGGTCAGCCTTCAAAGAGGATACCATCTGCCACTCTCAACACCTCTCCTCCTGACACTCACAAAGCACATCGCCCATCATTTCGCGCGCTCTGGAAGAGTTGGCACACCTGGAGTCCAACATCCCAGCTACAGGCTACAGCCCTGTATGGGGCCAGAAGTTGGCGGAAGCAGCTGCCCACCTCAACGCGCTCAAAAGGCAACACAAAAATTGGGTTTGTGTTCAGTACAGGGCCAAACGTATTACAGAGGGCGACAAGTGTACCGCATATTTTTTTAAAAAATTCTTCGCACCACGCCAGAGTGTGGCCTGCACACAGGTGTGAAGATTGGATGATTCTGTTGCGGATACGCCAGCCAAAGTGGCAATCAAAATACAAAAGTATTACTCTGAGTTATACCGATCTGATCCAATTCATCCAGCCAAAGTGGCGGAATTTTTTGACCAAAACCACATCTGCACTGTTTTATCAATACCCGGAAATAATGAATTTGATTACTCCAAATGAACTATGGACAGCCGTCCGCGGTGCACAAAATTGGAAATGCCCAGGCCCAGATGGCATTCCATATGAATTCTACAAAAAGTACTTTAAATATATATCCCCACTGCTGCTTGCCTCACTTAACCAGAGCCTTCTGTAAACGCGCCTCCTACCAGGAGGACAAGAGGCCTTCACTGTCACACTCTTTTGGAAGGGACAAGCTAGACTTAGCCAACTGGCGCCCCATTTCTTTAACTAACATGGATACAAAATTTTAACTAAAATCATGGCTAACTGTTTAGGGATTGTAGCATCTGCCACCATCTCCCCAGAACAATTCGGTTTCATACCCAGAAGGTCAATTTGGGACAACGTGCACTCTGTGGCTAACGCATGCCAGTCCACAGCCTCTGGGGCACTTGTATTCTTGGACCAACAGAAGGCCTATGATAGAGTAAACTGGGAATACCTCAGGGCCTGCTTCCACCACTTCCGCTTACCCCCTCGCTTCATCAACTGGGTGATGATGCTCATGAAATTTACAATAATGGCAGTGCGGGGCCCTGGCTTCCTAACAGAAATAGTCCACCCTCAAAGAGGCTTATGACTTGGGGACCCTCTTAGCCCACTCTTATACAACTTCAGCCTTTACCCACTACTTCTAAATGTGAATGCCCAACTCACTTGGGTCCATGTACCAGGCCAAGCCCCAGTCAAGATGATGACGTTTGCAGATGACTGTGTGGTTGGGGTGTCTAATAATAAAGAGCACACGCGCTTGAAGCTCTCATCCAGGAGTATTCCCAGGTAAGTAACGCTGCACTGAATGCCTCCAAAACCAAGATCATCCTCCTTGTTGGTATCATAACTGCTGGGCCCCTGCAACCAGCGCTCAGCCTGGCCCATCTGTTCGCACATGCGCTCGCCCTCCCAGCTCACCCCACACCGCCCTACTGGTGCTCCCCTTTGTGCCACGCCCTACCATAGGGCCGGTCCGCCATCTGGGCGTGTGGGTGGAGGAAGGCGGATATGCATCAGCAGTAATGGAGAGTCGTATTCTAGACAACGTGACAAAGCGCATCGCCTCCATCAGAGCCCACCCTACTTCCCTTACTGGCAGGGTCGTTTTGGCCAACTCTATGCTCCTCTCCAAAGTCTGGTTTGGAGCCCACGCCATCCCCTTCTCCCCAGGCTTTTTTAAATCCTTGTATGCCCTTCTGCAAGGATGGCTTTGGTCAGGCCGCCCACCACCAGTATGGCTAGAGGTCACGTTTGGCCCTCATCATCATGGCGGCATGGGCCTGCTTGACTTCAAAGCCCATGCTGCCAAGATCCTGGGCACCTGGATTGCGGCCATCACCACCCCTACGCTCCCCTCTCAACACTGGTCCTGCGCGGCCTGCTCCAACTTCTCCCGCGCCTTGGGCCTTAACAATACAATGAACCCTCACTCCTTGATGAAATAACTGGCTTCACACTCATTGGCCACAGGTCCTCACGGGACTAAAACCCACTACAAATGAATCCTCCTCTCCATGCGGAGCGCTGAGTGGAGAATTTGTATCAGCGGACAAACAGCCCAGAGAGGCCGCCCCTCTCCTCAGTTCACACAAAAGGTACAGGGGCTACCCATCCAAGATGGCCTGATCCCCACATGGCCCCATGTCCTATCCAGGGTGGACTACTTGGACATGATGGACATCCCTTACTCCATTGAAACTTAGAATACTATTTGGAAATATGCACACCATCCTCTGTTGCAGCCTCATATCCATTCCCATGTGTGGCGCTGCCTGAGGCGGGTGTACCATACAGCTGAGCTCTCCAACGCTTTACACTCATCCTACGCCGTGTGTGTCCAGTATGGAACGCTGTTCCACCGCATGGAGAAGTGTCCTACCTCTAGAGTGATATGGCGCGAAGTTCTACATCTGCTTGGCCAGGATCAAACACATCCCTTCAGTCTGTCAAGAGATATGTTTGCTTTATCAATGGCCTCCCCTTCCACCCTCCCTCCGTGCTCTGGTGGTTGCAATCGCCATGTGGACTATCCACACGATTGTCTTGGATGCCATCGCAGGCTCCACCCCCACCCTCCCAGAAGCTGTCCACAGATTCCGGTCTCATTTGGTGGACCACTTTCAGCCGTGGATATTTGGATACCTCACACCGCGTTGCCAACAGCTGGTCTCCTCCTAGTTCCCAGTTTGGTTCATCAAATCAGTCACTTTCCTCCACACGTGTTCAATTGTGGCTACAGCCCCCTCACACGTTCCTCCCCCTCCCATAAGTGGCGTTCCCGCTGGCAACAAGAGAGAGCATCGCTTCTCCGGGGTGCCTTCCCTGTTACTAAGTTTTGTTTCTTTTGGGTCAAATTTGGAAGTGTCCATCCCATGGTCGGCCTTCCTCACAATAAATTTAAATGATGCTCATAACAGGGAACTTTCAACAACATTACAGAAGAATTTGAGGAATCAATCACGATGAGATAAGGCTCCAACTACTTTTCTATCAGCTTGGGAACAAGTATACCCTTTGACCCTTGGACGTAGAGGATCTGAACTGAGACCATTTTCAACTCATTAGTTTGGAAAACAAGGAAAAATAAAGCCCCACCTTAGAGCCCATCCATGTAGGACCACTACCCTCCCAGTTTTAGATAGATGGCTAATGTGCCCTCCAAACACGTCAAGCAGGTTATGGAGTGGCTACTCCGTAGATACCATCCATCTGCTGAAACTTTTTTTTTTAGTACTAGATGGTCCCAACCCAAGGGGGGGGATTCATCGATGTTGCTGAAACTTATTAATGAAACACTTTTGTGAATGTTCAGGAGTCTTAAGAACCAAAATTATCTGTATGTAAGATATCATTTACTTCAAGAGATGACAATTTCTGCCATGATTAAGAAGATCTTGACACAATTGCTAATAGTTGAAATGATTGCTTTATATATACATCCATTAATATGACAGAATATACAGATCCTTTCCAGACAGCACATCAAGATCAGTGGACTGATCAAGTTTATGGGGGATTAGCGCCAGGAAAACCAGTTACTGGCAGGTTGACTGAACGGTATCTTTTGAATGGTACATGCGGTCATCTCACACAATCAACACCAAACAGACAAATCTCATTTCTAAGTATATGAATTTGTTGACCAATTGAATTCCAATCTGGCTTTCATCATTGTCACGGTGTTAGACCAGTGTGGGGCATCATCACAATGAGTAGCGAATTTGACCCATCACTGCATCCAGATCAAAGGTATCTGAAGTAAGAGTGGCATGGCATGCAGCTGCAGAAGTGTCATGCAGACGGCAAGTAGGAAATATACTGGCCTACCAGCCTGGATGCCGGAGCATCCAAGTGGTGAACCAGAATGCCAGGGGCACTGCTGCTGGTACGATGGATATGGAACTGGAAGGGAACTTAAATCTCAACAGATAAAAATGGAAACTTATGGGGAGGGTGTTTTTATTGGAAAATCTAAGGGAAGAGAATTGACCAACAATTTTCTCAGTGCAATGCGCCTGATTAAATAGTCATCAATTCTGGGGGAAAATAAGCTGGGATCAGGTTCTTCAAGTTCGACCTAAGTGGTGAACTATTTGGGAATGGGCGAGTTAGTTCCTGGGGGCCAACATCACAAAATTTGGTGATGAGCCAAGTTGCAGTCAGTGGTATTGCATCAGGCGCAATGCCCGATTTTCTGGCAGGAAGCTTCCCATCGGGGGTAATGCCTGACAGATTTGGGAGGGGGAAGATTTTTGATCATTATGTAAACTGAATTGCAACTGTTGGGCATTCTAGACAATAGCTCAGCCTTCATACCTCTTTGACCATTTGAAATCTTAGTATCTGGCTGATTGCTTCTCGAATTAGTTGCAATCAGTTCCATTTCAGTGATCTTGGTGCAGATTTTACTAATTCCTCATAACAGTTCTTCTGAGGAGAGTGCAAGTTAAGAAGCGGGATCTGAAGCTGAAGGGCTATTTTCTGGCGCTCATCTACCACACGAGCAAGATTACCCTGAGTAACAAGTGGTATGGCCATCCTCTTCAGTACTTTTTTGCTCAGGAACAGGAATTTGGCCCAATCAACACCCAGAGGATGTTCCTCGGGACTTACATTACCCTTTCCTTTTTCCAAGAGAAGAGCCTCATCACTGAGAAACTGTATGATAGCCACCTTCTTGTGCGCCTTGGGGCACTTGATCGCCATTACTGACGCAGGTTTTTTGGGGAAACGTAGAGTCTTGGGGTGGGATATGTAAAGTGTTTCATCCAGGTTCATGCAATTCGTGCAATTGCGCGTCTTGCCCCAACTGTTCTTATAGGCCAGATATTTTTTCCAAGCCATAAGATATTGGATGGAACGTCGCAATTTCTGGGATGCTGGGATAACTTCTTCCTCGGCCTCTTCCCCATTTTTGATGATAGTCAGTTCCAGTTCCATAGAGATTGCACCTTTGAAGGGCGACAGCTGGAAAACTACTGGGCTTTGGAGGACAAACTCATTGCAAGTTGAGATGTCAGACTCTACTGACATGGGTAAGGTAGCTGTGGCAACTATGGGGTATGGGTTTGGAGTTTTGAGTGGGACGGGGCTAATGTGGGCAGGGATAATCTTCTTTACAACTTGATTCAGTTGGAAAGAAGGGGCCATTGCTGCACCAATATCTGCGAGAAAGGTGGAAATGGTAGAGATTGATGGTTGGTCATTTATGTCAGGAAGACGGCAAGTAGGAAATAGACTGGCCTACCAGCCTGGATGCCGGAGCATCCAAGTGGTGAACCAGAATGCCAGGGGCACTGCTGCTGGTATGACGGATATGGAACTGGAAGGGAGCTTAAATCTCAACAGATAAAGACGGAAATTTATGGGGAGGGTGTTTTTATTGGAAAGCTAAGGGAAGAGAATCAACCAACAATTTTCTCAGTGCAATGCGCCCAATTAAATAGTCGTCAATTTTGGGGGAAAATAAGCCAGGATTGGGTTCCGCAAGTTTGACCTAAGTGGTGAACTATTTGGGAATGGGTGGGTTAGTTCCCTGAGACCAACATTACAAAATTTGACGACAAGCCAAGTTTTGGTTGGTTCAACCTAAGTGGTGAACTATTCAGAAATGGGCGGGTTATTTTCTGGGGACTGACATCGCTAAGTTTGGCAGCGGGATGAGTTGCAGTCAGTTCAACCTAAGAGGTGAACTATTTGGGAATAGGAGGGTTAGTTCCCTGGGGGCCAACATCACATAATTGGTGATGAGCCAAGTTGCGGTCAGTGGTATTGCATCAGGCGCAACGCCCAATTTTCTGGCAGGAAGCTGCCCATCGGGGGTAATGCCTGACGGATTTGGGAGGGGGGAAAATTCTTGATTATCGTGTAAACTGAATTGCAACGGTTGGGCGTTCCAGCCAATAGCTCAGCCTTCATACCTTTTCAACTATTTGAAATCTGAGTATCCAGCTGATTGCCACTCGAATTAGTTGTGATCAGTTCCATTTCAGTGGTCTTGGTGCAGATTTTACTAATTCCTCATAACAGTTCTGCTGAGGAGAGTGCAAGTACCAGAAGCGGGATCCAAAGCTGAAGGGCTATTTTCAGGCACTCGTCTACCATGTGAGCAAGATTGCCCTGAGTAACGAGGGGTATGACCATCCTCTTCAGTACTTTCTTGCT
This sequence comes from Massospora cicadina, assembly GCA_022478985.1. NCBI lineage: Eukaryota > Fungi > Entomophthoromycota > Entomophthoromycetes > Entomophthorales > Entomophthoraceae > Massospora > Massospora cicadina. Next base: position 78,086 of record JAKSZP010014499.1, read on the forward strand.
CAGGAACAGGAAGATGGCCCGATCAACGCCCAGAGGACGTTCCTCAGGACTTATAAGAAGCCACCAATCAGGAGGACCACACTCAAACAGGTAACACCATCTGGAAGTTGGTGGAAGAGTTGGACTGACAACCCATCCACCTTTTAGGTGCGGTGATTGATCACCACAATCAGATTTAAGGCCTCAAGAGGAGCAATGAGGTTGGTCACAACAAACTCAGCGGCATCAAAGGAAGCCTAAATGATATTATTCAAATTACCAACTGTCTGAGCAGAGAACTTGGATCATTTGCCAACTTGTCCCAGGACCAAGGCTTGAAATCAACCATCTCACCAACAAAAATATTGCCCTAACGCCCAACTTGCAACCACACAACTAAAATTATTGGAGGTCAAAAACCCCCAAGAACATGAGCGCTGGTGCTATTCCAACAAACTGGACCAGTTCCAGGACAAAATCAGAAGCATTCGCTACAGATGCCAACAGGGCCCTACCATCAGAAAATCAAAGGAAATCTTCACTGGCGCGCATAAGCTAGTCCCATGAACTCAGATTCTGACAATGATGAGGCTCTTGAAAACAAAGCATTCTGGTAGTTCTGACCTTAACACCCACTACTGACAGATTGATTCAACCTACCATTCCAGAAACCCCTACTTGCACTACACTTACTGCCTCAAAAAACTTCAATAAACCCCAAATCTGCCCTAAGCCTTTCATCGGCCCTTCCACCTCATCTCTTCTAAGATTTTGAATTAAGGACTAGCAGCATCAACTTGTTAGCAGTTCCTCAAAACCTCAGTCAAGCAATTAAGACTCTGGCAGATATAAATCTAACCCCATCAACTTACCAAAATTAAAATAAAAGATAATTTATTTTCTGTCAAATTCAAAACTAGCATGGATGGTGCATGTGAGAAGGCCAAACTGACAACCTTAATGTATATACCAGACCCTGAGAGCCAGGAGCTAGTAATGCTCAAGATTAGTGAGACTAGCTTATTGTATCAACATGTAAAAAATATTATTATCAGGAATTTTGTGGAGAAAAGATAATGACGACCAGTAAAACTGCCCTCCTCAACATCTCCTTTAAAAAACAAATAGATATTAGATTTACCGGCTAAATCTATCTCAAAGCTTAAGTCTTATATGGCAAAAAAGTCTTAAATAACTATGATGAACAGAACGCTCAAGGGCTGCTTGCAAATTGTATAAGGAATAATATCAGATAAACTACCCATATTAACTATGACTAACCTATTAAAGATGGTGAACTACTGTGCCACTGCACCGCAACCTCTGTTGCACTAATAAGGGGAATTGTGATAACCAAGAAAGCTGAACAAAATCCCTCCAGCAGGTCAACTAATAGAACTTCTTAGCTACCATCAAACCTGGAAGACCTGTTGTACTCTACGTCACTTACCACCAATGTGGCATGAAAGGGCACTATGCCAGTCAGTGCAATGCCAAGGAGACAGACTTAAGGTGCTACGTGGGAGTCATGGATATCAAAAAAACAGGTAAAGAAAGGGAGGAGTAGAAATGAAATATTCTAAATCTGCCAGATTAAAACCTATTTTTTAACCAACCCCTGAAGGCACAACACTTCATGACTCTTTGTCTAATTGTTGCTGACTATGTACTAGCAGTTACCACCAGCTCACGCTGAGAGAAACATGCCAACCAAGCCACTGAAGTGATGTCAAAGCTCTATGTACAACAGCTTGAGAAATACAATCTGACAGTTGCTTCTGGTGACATGACAATACTAGAGGGGGTTAACGGGTCCGTTCCCCTGGGGAACTGAAGAAAACCAGCCCCTTACTCAGCGAAAATTACAGTATCCTCTGGGCCAGGTTGACAAGCTTGGCATAAATTAATAAATACAAATGACTCTTAATATTTCAAGTGTACTTGTGTTGACATCAACATGGGCAAAGCTCAAGTCAGATCTATAGTAGATAGCAGAGCCTTTATAAACATTGTATCAATAAATTAGTAAAAAAAGGTTGATTCTCGCCAGACATTTACCATTGAAAAGATTATAGAACCATTGAGACAAAGTCAAACACCTCATTAGGGGCCTACACTTTGCTCACGCTAAGGTTTGGTTCTCTCATAATATCAGCTCCTGCAAACATCCTACCAAACACCCACTACAATGTCCTCATTTTTACCTCTTTTATGTGGATGTACAGAGTCAAAGCAAATTTAAGGGAAATGATCTGGCAAACCTTGACCAGAATTTAACATTCTACTATTGGTGCAGAGATTAACAGACTGAGAAACAAAACCTGTGTGCATAAACCTGGCCTTTAAGGACGTGATCATAACCATTAGCTATTGGAAAGGGCACAATAAAATATGATATTTGACAAAACAGATTTTCAAATTGAAAGGAATTCCGCTGAGGGATAGCCAATTGACCATTTCACTTGGCCACCAGGCCATAGTGAACACATATATTGATCTGCAGATTCCATTAAGGTTTATGGTGATGTGTTTGCGTTTTTCTACCGCTCACACTGAGAACCAATCATGGCGGCAGTGCTCATTCTTTCAGGTCATAAAAATTGGCGCTTTGCTCACTAACTTCCACCAGCACCCAATCCAGGTAAAACAATATCATATTTTCATCATCCTCATTTATTGGTGGAAGAATTATAAGGCATACATGTATTCAGAACAATGGATTATTCAGATTGAAGAAAAAGATTGCAAGATTATTTGATCAGTTATTCCTTGCAAGGCTTTGGTCAGCTTGGCGGAGGACAATAAGGATCAGGCACTGGCCTTATCTGGAAAATTACAGACAATTTTTTACAATGTACAACTTTTGTTTGGGGTGTTCAGAGGACGTGTATTACATTTACACTGGAAGCCACCCACCAATCCGCCTTTGCACTATCTGCCAGTCCAAGATGGTTGATTAAATTGTTAACAAGGAAATCAATCAGCTGGTCCAGGAAGGGGATGCTGGTGCTATCAAAGAGCCCATGTGGATTGCCAGTAATGTGAGTGCTAGAAATGGTGCTTGAGAGTTGTATTTCAAATATGTAGGTTCACACAACAATGACACCAGACACTGTTTGAAGACAGCAATATGGGTAAAAAAATGAAACAACCAAAACCTTATCAGGAGTAGAGTTTTTATTTATCAGAAAGAGGAGCATCCCATATTATCTAGTACTGCAAGTCTCTCAAAGGCTCACTATATAATACTTAATAGTAGATTTTCGATTCTTAATTGGTAAAAAACCCTTCCAGATGGCAAGTCACTCAGATATGCTCCCTTTACCAGAATTTCATTGCTGCATTTTTGATATCGAGCAAGCTTAAAATTTTTAACTACCAGCATAATATCCAAATTAGGCCAGGAAAGTGAGTTAAAAGGCTCAAGACATTTCAACCATAAGATCATTGTGCCATAATAATTGAAATATGACATAGGTACTCAAATTATCAGCGGCTGGCCATAGTAATTATATAAAAACCCTATTAGTGATAAATTTAGCCAACACAGGTGCAAAATAGCATATTTATGCTGAACCAAAATAGGGGAAATTAAGATATAGAGTCATGGCGTCAATGGTCTATAGTGTAAGGGTGTGAGAAATGCATCAGTAGACATTTTGGGATTCGATATAAAGAGAATTGATAAGTGACCAACTTTATATAAAACTTTGGGCCTTGTGTCATACCAATTACTAAGATCATTTCGAGCCCTTTATCTAATTATCAGTTAAATACCTATTAAATGATTAAAACATGAACTAATGGTTGGTCTAAATCAATTTCAGAAAAATAGTAAAGAAGAAAGACGGATCTAGATATGTGGTGGTTGCCTATTGGTGACTCAATAATATAACAAAGAAGGTCTCCTACCCCTCTTAATAATTGATGATGCTCCTGAACAGCTCAGAAGAGCTAAATGCTCATCTATAAACTTTACTTTTATTTACTGAATGATCAAGCTGCATTACCATCTAGTACTAAAAAAAATGATCAAGCTGCATTGGGAAGGACAAGATATATGTGCCATTATAACAATACAGGGACTGTTCCAGCCAAAGCAAATGCCACAGGAATTATGCAATGCTCCTGCCTCATTCAAAAGGGCCATGAACAGCATCCTAGGAGATCTATAAATTTCTTGCATATTGGTTTACTTAGATAGTATCAATATTTTTATGGATGTTCTGCAAATATCTACAACACCTTGAGGAAGTTTTGAGCCAGATCTCCACTTCTAACCTGAAAATCAAACTCAGAAAATGCAACTTCTTTCTAGAGCAGCTTAAGTACCTGGGCTTTGTTATCAACAAAAGGGGCATATGCCCCCAGATGGACAAAATAGAGTCTATCAGAAAGATGAAGACTATGACCAGTAAGAAGGATAATTAGGCTTTTCTCAGGATGGGTGGCTCTATCTGGTAGTTTATAGATAATTTTTAGCAAAATAAGGGTTCTACTATTCCACATTTTAAAAAGAATAAACTCAACTCAAATGAATGAAAAACTGTTAATGGAGATTGCCCGACTTCACATCTGCTTGCTGCGGCGCTTTTTCTTGCGTAACCAAACTTTAATAACTGTTAATAATTCAGATGGACACTCTCTCAACACTGCTTGGGCCATATTGTCCCAACTTGACTATGAAGGAATGAAACACCATGTGGCATATTGCAGTTGAAAATTAGACATACAAAAGTGGAACTACGTCATAAGCAAAAAAAGGCTGCTTATCAGTGATCATTGCATGAAAGCAGTTTTGAGTCTGTTTCCACACAGTGCACTTCAAGGTGATAACTGACCGCTTTAGTTGAGATTGCTGCAGAACATCAAGGAGCCAGAGGGATACCTAACTCTATGGGTGCTGAAGTTGAAGAAGTACAAATTCAATACTCTGCATAGCCCAACGTTAAGCACAGAACGCTGAAGGATTGTATCAGCTCCCTAATGTCACATTAATCACTGAAATGGCAGATGGCCTATAAGATAAGATGATGAACAGACAATATGAGAATGTAATGGAAGAAGTACATCGTGCTATGGAATGACTTATGAAGAACACCGTCATTAGGGACAGAAAACTAATCATCTTTATAATTGATGACCATTAATATAATATACTAAGACAAATGGAACGTACATACCTGATCATCAGAGCTCATAAATTTATGGGTCCTGGCAGTTTTAGGGAAACGTATGAACAACTGCAGCTACAATATTACTGGGAATCGAAGCACTTTGACATCCATAAAGCCCTCAATTGTTGCGGTCTGCCAAGTGGAAGCGCCATATTGCAAGAGCACTTTGTACCAACTGGTTAAGCTGTACTTCGCGTTCCACAACATGCTAATTGATATAGTGGGGCTGCTGGCTGACAGCACAGGCCAAATCAAATAAATTGTGATGACTGTTGACCACCTTATGAAATTGGTCAAAGCCAAACTAATTAGAGATCTAGGGGCCATGAAAACTGCAAATTTATTTTATAAACTATTATTTATAAGCACAGATGTCCCCAATTCCTCCTGATAGACAACAGCACTAACTTAGTTTCTCAGGTAATTTCCAAGATCAACGATCTGATGGTATTTTCATAGTCTTATTGATGCCTACCACCCTAAAACCAATGGTATGGTGGAGCGGGTCAATGAACTCTAGTTGACATCCTGCAAAATTGGCATCATGCCAACCGTTTAGCTGAAATTACCTACTGTTTTCCACCATCTTCACCTACAATATTGCATTACACTCATCCACAGGAGGATCATTGTTTCAACTCTTGTACAGGTAAAAAACCCACACTACATCTGATACTATATTTCTCTGTTCATAGGGAGGTAATGATCCTAGCCAACGTTTAATTAATCTTTTCTGAATATTAATCAATCTCCAAACTGAGGCTTACTCCAACAAGCTGGCTCAGAAAATGAGATGTAGAGAGTGCAACAGAAGGAACTACCATTTTCTGCCCTACCTCAGCATAATGGAGCAAGTTCTTTACTATAAATACCATGGGTTTGGCAGAGAGAGCAAACTTAAACATATCTGGAAGGAACTAATAGAGATCATAGTAAAACTTCAACTGATACATGCAAGCTCAAGGTCCCACCCATGGGCATATCATTAACAGAGTAAATGCTAAATTATGAATCAATTTCAGCAGTGCACTAAACCGCCAGCCCTAAACCCTAAATAATCCTACGACCAGTTGCACGCAATTTGTTTCCCACCTATATTTGGTCAAGCGGGGTAAATGTTGGAAATTGGGTTTGACCAACCATATGAAAATTTACCACATTAAAAATTCCCACAAGAACCCCATAGACCTTACACTACCCTCTCCCCACTGCCTGTATCTCTTAGCAGATTGATTCCTATAGATCTGCCATCAGAATTTTTCACCTATTTCCAAACCTAATCTTAAGCTTTTGTAAATTAGTTTATTATACGATCATTTTTTGATAGATTGATCCATATTGATCCATTGATTGAACACTAAAACTATTTCGTTCCCTTGATTGTAAATTGCCATTAAATCTGATGAGGACGTCACCACCAGATATTCCAAAGATGGCCGCAAATCTATAATAATGGCCATCAAGCTCACGTTGCTATGCTGATGGCCCATTAATGGTCTCCAAATGAGAAAACCTGGAAGATTTGGAGGCTGCAGGGAAAACAATATGTGGAATGCAACTTATATATTGGAATAAGCCCTGTATGGGATGGGAAGGCGTGACAACGCACACTTAGGTATTGTTTTTACACTTTGCACTTTGGTTTACATTTATGACAACAAATCTCCCCACTGGAAGGAACCAACAAGGCTGTATCATACTTAGAGAAAAATTTATATTTAATAATGGCTTAATTATATATCAAACTTTATATTTATTTCAAGGTATACTGTCCTCATACAGTTTTACCTAATTAAGTGCAACAATAACTGTTACAATTTCGTCCATTTGTAATCCAAATTGCGCCATATGCATACCAAACTCATGTGATTATCATATGGCGCATGATTCACCTGAAACATGCTATAATAATCCATTTATAAATGTATATCCTATGGCTGCTTTTTTTGTATCTGAAAGTGCCACATCTTACTGTACCTTGTGGCCTATTTATTGGGAATTATGAAAAAGAACCTAATGCCTTGAGACCCATTTCTAGAAGATAAGGTTTGATGATAATATTATAATACAAGATCTAATGCAATATTAAACCTTTTTTAAACTTCAATTATCATATAGGGTAGGATAAATGTTTACTCCAAAAAAGCCTGAATTTTAGATCAGATAGTATACAAAAGAATTTAATCATTTTACTATTTTTATATAGCAACTGAATCAACAATATTGTTTTTACACAAAATTCTATTACATACATACAAACATTAATAAATCTACAATAGTTGCAAATTTAGCATCTTGTCACAGTCCACTTTGATTGAGTATTGTGAATTTTATTAGGGAGGCATGCCCAAAATGTTTCCCATGTAACAGTATTTTATAATACCATCTAGTACTAAAAAAAAAAAAGTAACAGTATTTTATAATACTATATAGGATCTGTACCAGACCAATTCACATGCTTATAATCGATACTGATGGAAAAATATTTGTAAATTAATATGAGGGGTGAAAGTTGTCAAGGGCTAATGCAAGAGCAGAAACTATGGAATTAGTGGCCTTATTTGCTTTTATTATGACTTACTATATTAGAGATGTGTATAAGTGAATTAAGTAAAAACTTTATTTTAAGTAATAGAAAAATAAGCTAGTAAGCTTTTAGCAGGGGAACAGCTTTTTAATTATATTCACTAGTAATGAGAATCTTTATTCTGCATAGTTTCAGGTGTACATTATGTTAGATAACTTTATCAAAGCTTGGCTGCTTATGTTAGTTCTCAAGGATCAGAAGTACTCATATCCAATATTTCATCCATAAAATTGTATTTCAACAAGCAAGATTTTAGACAAAACGCTAATGCCAAATTACCTGAGGTAGGGGACTTATTGTTTCCTTTTTGTTGTGACTCAATGCCAATTATTTAAAACTGCAGTTAACTTTTTTATTCCTTCAGCCCAATTTAATGTACAAGCAAAAAATATTAGTGAAATGTTGTGTCCAACCAAATATTGGACTTTGAAAATCATACTGTGCTTGTAAATAACAATTTAAAGATTACTAATATAGTCTATATCAATTGTATAACATAAGGGCAAATTAACATTGTAAAGGAAATGTGATCAAGAGGTTTTGGTATTCAATAATTCTGATTGAAAGAAAAACAAGAAAAATCATAGATTTTAATTAGAAAACATATATCAGAAAACCATTGACAAATTACTATAATATTTTCTGCATCTAACAAAGGCTAAACTTACACAAAATAGGGTGAGACAAAACCCCTTAAGTGTCTGACTTTTCTGGAGAAATTTTAGGAACTGCATGAGTAAACTAGTGCAATGTGGGCTCAGCAAATTGACAACAGCATCCACTTCAAAATTTTGCAAATCAGCTGAACTTTACCAAAAATTTTAAATTTTTAAATTTCAAATTTTTATTCAAGGTGGGCCAACCTGGGGATAATACTGCAACAATGAAGGGAAGTGAAGGAAATGGGAAAGGAGGATAAAACCTGGAAAGCCTCCATGCATGGCGTATAATTTGCCAGGAACTCCATGTATTGCCTTTTCTATTCACTATCTCAGTTTGAGGCATTGGTGCGCAAAACCAACACAGTCATTATTTGTCCCCTACCCAAAATTTATCTACCAGGATTGAACTCGGGGAGGCAGTGGTAGAGGATCCATATTCTACCACTGGTGTATCCTCCCCAACTTTACCAAAAATTTGTTAAAACCAATTTACTGTGAAAGAGGTCTTGTGATAACTTATTATGAAAGCTTCAACCAGAGATAAAGAATCTGTAGAATCAGACCTTTATAGAGGTCTTAGCAGTAGTATAATTTAAAGGAGATGATTTTCCATTAGAATCCCAAACTATAAGGTTAGATCTTGAAGACCAAACAGTTATAAAAACACCATCTTAGATGTAATATCTTAAATTTTCAATACAATGTGGATTTTTCATGCTTATAAAAACTCAAATTTCTTATATTTTATGTTTTTTATAATTTTTCATGTATTTTAGGAGTAAATAATCTTGTTAAATGCCAAGAGTCCATTCTTTGACAGATAAGGCTGCAATCCACTTTCCTTATATGTTCTCAGAGAGATACAAAAAGCTTTCTGAGGCCCTCTATTAGGTTCTTTGGTATTAAAATTATTGTATTGAGTGCAAAATTCAATACAAGGTAATATGTTACTATTTATAACAAATACCAACACAACATTGATGTAAGGTTATATCATCTAAAAGGTCTCAAAAACACATATTTATATGCAATACTAAAGTGTATGAGTCATATCATATTGCAAGTAAAGCAAATAGCATATTTACTTGTTTATAAGAATTTAGCATAAGGCACTCTTATAAGTTTCTACTGAAGAACTCAGAAGATAATAGAATGGTGGATAATGTTCTAAAAGGTTCCATTGTTAAACTCTAAGACTTTTACAATACATAAGAGATATATTACAATAAGGATTTTAATTGAGTATAAAAGATTTCTGATAGCTTATAATTATGCATAATTTTTACCCATATCTTTGTTTAAAAAAGGATTCTAAGGGTTGCAATATAAGAATAACTTTTGGAAACACACAAATAATAAGTTGTAAACTAAATAAGAATAATATAATGATATATTATCAGGAATATTTTATTTAGTATTTAATGGCCTCTTTGTATGAGTAATGGTGTTTTGCTGCATCAACTTTAATAGGATGGTTAAAAATTTATAAAGAAAATTCATACTATTACTTTGATATATCTGGTTTTAAGACTATATAAGTACTCTTCTGCTTTGATCACTTATTTGACTGAATTGAAATTTAAGAAAGGTTTTTACACTTAACTATTTTTTTCCTGCATTGCTACTAGCCTATGTCAATTTATTCTACGCCTGATACCCCACATGGTGCGGTGGTGCACCTCCCCCTGGAGCTTATCAGCCACCGCTGAAATTCCCCTGGGCTGGCCCAGCTAGCCCCATAAACACTTCCATCCACTACGTCTCACCTTGGGACCTAGATCACCACCTTGCACGCTCCCAGGCGGTGTTTTGAATCCCCCTGGTGCACCCTTGGAGTAACCTGCGTTTTGGTATTTGGATCAAGTATGGTAACCTCTTCCCCTACACGAATGCAGTCATCATTGATATGGCCATGGTGATTTACAAACCTTTGGATTCATAGATTTCCGCTCCCTTAAGGGGTACTTTGATCTTAGCTTCTTTCATGAAGCCCGCGCCATGGCAACAGAACAGCTGTATTTAGTATATAAAAATTACACCAATACTAACCATATGAACTCAGTTGTTGGTTGAGGACAGATTGGTGCTTAGTTTGCCAGCTTTCCCTCCAACCTCTCCTTTAAATGCCTTTGCCATGAGCTCATAGTGGCTTGGCTACCTATGGCACTAACCTCATGCTGCAATTCATGGTTCCAGATGGCACCAATCATCTCGCTGAACTTTGAGCATTTGCTACAATATTCCCCTTCTGTTGGACACCCACCTCGAAATACCTCCTCGCGCCAGGGTCAGATCATCCCCTGATCACCCCTTCTGAGTGAGCGTTGAAAATGGCTGTTCCATCTGCCCCTTGTTCTCTAAATTCGACCAAAGTACAAGTGCCAAGCGGTTTCTGCAGAAGCTGCTTCTGTCAATCTACCCTCTGGAATTACCCCACTTCTATTTTTACCATCTTTTTTAGATGGGGATAAATTCTTGCTCCCCCACTGTTGACTGAAACAGGTGCTGCTCCCACCACTACTCGCAACCAATGTTTGACTTCCAAAACCATTTCTGAGCAGATTGAAGCTCTTGTGATGGAAGATTTTTCATGGTCCACTGCACATGACTAATCAGCAAATGCTACTCCAACAGATCCTGTTGCTGCCCCAGAGCTGGCCATGTCAATTCTTTGAGGCTCCAAATGTATTAATGATGCAGACTGAACCTAGGTAATTAAACCTGACTCTGAATGGTCAGAAATTTCACCTAACCCTTATTAAAACCTTCGCCGCCACTTTTACCCTCATGCTTGATATCCAGTCTACAAAACCCACACAAAATGCTATCAATGCAGCCGCTTCCCTCATCAATTCTCACCTCCATCAAGCCCTCTATATGACAATTGAGCCACTTTGTTAGGGTTTCTCCATCCTGAATTTTTCCTGAAATCTCCTTAAAGATTTAAAATTTAATATTGAAGAGCTCACATTTGCAGCTGGCTGCACATGTGTTAATGCGATGAGGTCTTTACTTTATGACCCCAGATACCACAAACCCACCAACGAACTAAATCTTTCATTTGTGTGCCTGAATTCATCACCTTTTCTGAGTACCAGATTTCCCAATATGATGAGGCAACGTACACTGCAGGCATAATTGATGAGGAGATAACTTACCTCTTTCTCCTTCTACCCTATGCCGCTGACGCTTCAACCCTCCTTTTGTCTGACTTTTCCCGCCACCTGAAGCTGGCGCCAGACAAGAATCCACCTCACCCCGCTAACCCTTCTAATAAGTATGCTTAGGCCAACGGTGCAGCACCATGTTAGAATTTTTCAATTTATTTGATGTATGCCAACCAGGGGACGGACAGTACTGAATCACAACACTCAAAATGACAAAACAAAACTACTAACCAGGTGGGAAGCAGAAACCGCTAACCCACCATGGTAGAGGGTGAGGAGGGGTTGGTTTTCAGAAAGACCTGCCTCGATCAAGGGATGTTGGTTACAGTACCAGAACAGAGCAGAGAGCCAGGGTGTTGGGGAATCCGCTTAGTAGGGTGGAGGTCAGCGTAGTAGGAGTTTTCCACTTCCTCATCAAGATTATGATGGGAAAGCGTTTCAACAAAAGCTGCGAGGAGAACTTCAGCTTCTTTGCGGGCTTCAGGAAGTTGGGTGAAAAGGGAGATACTGTGGCGGGTGATTTTGGCTGAGGGGTTGAATGAAGCAAGCGTTGCGACATTTATAACAGCAACTTCAGCATCATCAAATAGTTTTGAGATGTCACTGCAGGGAGATTCATGAAAGTCAGGGGGAAGAAGAGGGTGGGCAGGCCATGCTGGAGCTGAGCCACTGACTGGGCCACCGCGGTGCATAGTTTTGGGAACTGAGGAGAGGCCACCGCAGCTAAGGCGAGCTGGTGGTCACTTTGGAAGGGGGCTGTATTGGGCAGAGGAGCAAAATGGCGAGGGGTAGGGGTTTCATCAAAGTCGGGAAGGAAAAATTCTGCCCAAACATAATCACCTTGGCAGAGAGGTTGACCTGTATGCTTACTAATGGGGACATTACCTGATTTGTCAGTCTCAGCCAATAGATCTCATGGATTTTGGTTCACTGGAATAGTGGCGTTCAAATTTGGGTGGGTGGGATTGGGCGAATGGGCGGCTGCTTGGGTGCCAATGGTGGTCCAAGCATTGCTCTGATTGGATGGGGTAGATTTAGGTGGGAGAGTGAGGGTGGAGGTTTTGAGGGGGGCTGATTTTCCATGTGGGCCCACTGAACGAGATTGGAGGGTGGGAGGGGGCAGCAAAGCGCCCCATACTGAACCTTCAGAGGGGGCTCAGAAGCCGCAGCAGCAGACTTGGCCTGAGGGCACACTTTTTTTGCATGGTCGAGGCCAAAGCAGAGGGAACAAATCTGCCTACCATTATCAACCTGAGCCCAAAAGAAATGATCATGCGCTGCAGCCACACTAGAGCGGGGTGGGATTTGTTGGGCTATGGTACCATGTTAGAATTTTTTGATTATCAAATAATTTTTTGTTTGACATAACGCAAATAAAGATGTGTGAAGGACCCCCTCTTAAGTTTGACACCACTAGTTTAAAAAAGACTAAATTAGATAAAATATTGACAATTAGTTGTGACAAATTGATAGTTTGCACTTAATCCCCTATAAGTTGAGTAGTATATATGTTTATATCATTGGTTCAATCTGAGTATTGATCAGTGAAACTTGTATAATTAATTTTTCAATTTTTTTAGCTTTTTTTTGTTTCTCAACTCGCCTATTAATACTGGATTTTATTAGGCTCTGACGCCCAAAAAAATTAAGCACTTTTACTTAACTTGCCATCTTGTTTGTGTTAGAATCTTGCATCTTACATTTAACAACTTCATGACATAATTTATTATTGAGATTTTGCTTAGGTGCTAAGGTCAGTTGACAATACAAAAGTCCACCATAATTTCTTTACTTTTCATAGTAAAATAAAAAGGTTTATATGAAAGAAGTGTTTGTTTTATATGTTTTTAAATATAATAAGTATATTGTTACAGCTGAGCTGTTTAATATTTGGTTGATTTGATAGTTTAGATTGTTATGCCAAGAAGTTTATGGTCATTTGGCCAATAATTAAGTTAATAATTTTAGTAAGTAGTAAGTGATTGGCTGATTTGATACTAAAAATAGGTTTTCCAAGAGGTTGGTGGCTTTAGATTGATTCAAAAGATCTAATTAGCTATGGGTGACTGGTTAGTAGTTTTTGGATGATTCAATAGGTTTGATTACTTCTAAACTTATTGATAATCATCTACAAATATACAAGATAGTATAAAAAATAATATTGGTTAATGGTCAGCTTACCTCAGGTAAATGAAGATTGCAATAGTTATATTCCAATCTCTTAAACTACTGAATAAACATCAAAATAACAGTAACACAAATATTCTATGCAACATGGAAATAACCGCAAACAACTTTTATACTATATTACTACATATAATTTACTTCAATAATTTTAACTCAACGGTTTTTAAATTTGATTGATAATTTCATTGCAGCCAGTTTGGCTTTCTTACGCCGCATTGCCCTCCCAATAAAACCATTTTGTAATATAATTGTCTATTATAAATGTTGGCCACGGTTTAGATTTATAAAGTTACATTTATAAATGGAGATAAAGAAATTCTGAGCTTTCCTTGCTTATGTTGTTAGTACCAGTGTTTGCCCTAGCATTGAGCAGGCTATCACAGGTGACAGATGCCAGTTGGGGTTTGAGCGCCTCACCTGCACCACTTCACCTCAGCCTGATGCAAGAAGCTCAATCAAGCCAAGAGTGCCTTTTACAATGCACAGGTGATAGAGGCTGGAAGGATTATTGCCACCTCACTGCATCTTAACCTAAGGTTGTGCTTGCAGGGTGAGTTCAAGTGAATGTTCCCTACAAAGGTGATCAGAGGTCAGCGATCATAAGGAGCTCTCTGCACCTCATCTTATGGTGCATCAACTGCCATTGCTTAGAAAATCACCATGAACAACATTTACCTTGCTGTTAATAGATTGAGGTGACTCTCTTTTGGCTGGGTTCGTTGTCAAGTTGGCGATTGGGTCCTTTGGGTTCCTGATTGTTACACTTGTACTTTTAGTGTACTATCATACTATTATATGTATGCTTTAAGTACTTAAAACTGTCAGGAATAGACACAGTTACAGTTTCATTCTGGTAGATTATGCCTCTACAGTTGAAAATTTTAAGTTGGCACCAAATTTTAGTGTAGAGAATAGCTTAAATATATTTTACTGATATTATAACTTTTTGATTGAATTAACTTTACTAACAAAATTAAATTTTAATCACATAATTTAGTTTCAGGAATTTATACTTATAGGACATCACTCAGTTTAGTCTCCACTTTATAATACAGCCTAAGTGAGCTGTAAAGTGAGCAGGTAGCCAAATTGTTTCATCATTGAAAAGTACATTATAACTTTTTGGTGGCCTTTGGAAATCGCTGGAAGCATGAGAATCTGAGGGCAGGGTTTTAAAGTTTGTGGCAATGGATAAATTTTTCTCCATTAAAAAATAAAATCTCAAATAAAAATGAGAAAACTAGCAAATTCTTCTGGCAAGAAGTACTTTATTCAAAATAAATCAGTAGTATTTATAGTAATTCTTAAATCATAAGGGGATTCAGGATTACAGAAAATTTTTAAATAGTGATTCTTAAACCCAAGTAAATTAACTTTCTCTTCCCATCTGTAAGGTTATCTGAGCTTCTTGATCTCCTTGTAATATCTGTATAGCATTAATTAATTTGGTAGATGATAGGATTTATCAGGGCAAGTAAATTCTCAAGATATAAGGTTTGATGGAAAGAGAAGGTTTTTAATGTTCATGGTTTCCTTTGCTTGAGGTGGTAAATTTCTGAGATCTTAAATTTTAAGATTATTTTTGATGAATCAAAGAATTAATAAAGTGTTTGGGATTAGGAAAACCAATTGAAAATAAAAATATAATGTTTGGTAAATAATTTTAAAGTAATTTTAGTAATGCCCCAAAATTTAGATTCTATTTCTGAAATGATTTAAACCTTACACGAGACTTTTAGGACCATTTAGGCATCTTGAGAATTAAGCCCAAAATATTGGTGTCTGTTAATCTTCTCCCTGGGACAAGGCTTCCACTTTGTATAAGAAGAATCCCAATAGAGCCCCCTCAAGCCTTGTCCAAGGGACAAGTCTTGATCCCAGCTTCAAGTTCAGTATGCTTTTCTAAATGCTGATAGCTAAAACTAAACTGAAATCCATGGGACACAGCTCATCCAAGCTGACAAGCTTGTTTGCAGCTTTGGGGACAGTTTTTGTTATGTTGAATGCTCAGTGGGCGGTGCCTTGTTGTTGGGGGTAGCTTTTTGCCATCTCAAGGTAAATTCCCGGCTTTTGATAGTAACAATCAATTCTTTGGTCTTGGATTGCATTCCATTTGAATTAGTTGAGGGTCATATTTTGTTAGGACTGACGTCAATTATGGTTTCATCCTCTAGGTAAATTGAATTTTGATTGGCCATGATTTGTTAACACTGACTCTTTCACAAGCTGAGAGCTAAACCTGGCAGGCTTGATAATTTTTTTAGCGATATCTGGTCCAATCTTTGGAGTTGAGAGGATGGAGTTAACATGAGTTATATTTGCCAACAAGAATTTATTGAGCTTGCCAATACTTGAGTGAAGGTAAGTCCAAGGTATTTTATCTAGTGTCCTGGGGCTGCAATTTGGGGATTATCCTTGTGCATTCATGGGTTCTCAAGGGTAGATGCCATCATTGTGTTTAGAAACCAGTTCTCAATTTGTTTCAAATTGATTAGCTCAATAATTTCTGTTGAGGTTTGTTGGCACAGGTTGATTTGTCATTTGAGACTTTTAATTTAAGATGCCTATGAGCTTCATTTTCATTTTTACCTAAAGCAGAAGAGAGGGAATAACATTGAGATATGAAGTTTAATTTTGATTGCCTAGATAAATATATTTATTAGTATAAAAAAATTGTTAATTTTTATTAAGTTTTTAGAAATATATTGGTTGATAGTCAGCGCGGTAAACTTAACTCAATTAACTTTAGAGGCTGACTTAATGCTCAGGGGATCTACTACGCACATATTAGGCACCAGACAACCTTTGCTAACATCACAACAGATCTCTCTAAGAATACTTCTCCTCAGATGCTACCCTTTGGTGCAACAATTGGTTAGTTAACTTGTCATGCTCTTGGAAAACTTTTTGAAACCCTTTGATATTGTGGAATAAGTTGGCCTTTGTGTCTCAATGGGAACCTTTCCAAATTCTTCCTTAGCGTCATCAGCATCAAGAGATCTTCAAAAAAGTGTCTTCTTCAAAACAGGTTAGTCCCATACTGGCTACTGGCAATCACTTCAGATTGGTCAATCATAGACTGGATACTGGTGATTACTAATTTGATACAACAAAAGGTAAAGAAAAAGGTAAGCTTGAGAATCTATAGAAAGGAATTTTATTTGAAAAAATGAAGTCTTATATACTTCAAGGGGAAAATCAAGATACAAATGAATGTAATATTGTAGAGTAGGGGGAAATTAAAGGTTTTAATAGCGGATTTTTAGGATCCTCTAGTCAGATGGCGTATGACTACTGCTTTAATTTATTCACCCAATTAAGTTAAAGTCTGTTTGTTTAAGCTCATTCTCATGGAAGTTAACCCTGAATCTGGGTGCTCAGGGGCCTTTGTGTAGGTTCCACTTCTATAAGTTCGCTCATTATTGCTTATTTTGAGAATAATTGATTACCAACTATGGTAATATGCGCCTCAAGATCAGGTTTAAGCTATGGCTGTTGGGTATTTGGGATTCGCCAGATGGCTGAGTCATTGTTTGGTGGAAACTGCAGCTTTGAGCATCTATTGTGTGAGGACAATAGACAGGATGGTGCTTTAAATTTATGATATAGCTTTTTGGTAATACTTCAATTGTATACCCAGTCGTTTCACTTGGATGATGGCACGCTGCCCTGATCCTACTGATCCCAAGTAAAAATTGACTTTAATATAAAATAAAGTGATAATGCAAAAAGTTTATAAGATAAATTATAAACTTAATCCAGAAGTTAAAGGATGTCTTTATTAGTGTAAATGCAATGGTTAATTATAGGGTTCAATGGTAACCACATCTTACCCATGACGCCTTACTTTCAGTGGCCCTTAGCCATGTAACAAGTTTGTAAGGACGTCTACGAATACTTCAACTCAGGGCATCATACTCAGCCTCAGAGTCAGAGTAAACACCATCATCATCCTTGATATGGCGTTTCATCATATCTTCAAAATAGCTGAACCAATTTACTTTCACATGTAATTGGCAGCACATACCAAGGTGATTTGTATCACTAATTAGTAATTAATTTAGTCAAAAACTCAACCAACATTAAAAACTAATTTTGATATACCAACAAAGCCCACGTGCTTAAGTCATTAAATCAAAACTTAAATTTAAGTTTGATTTAACCAACAAAGCCCTCAAGCCCATGTCATCATAGTCGAATATAATTAAGTGAAATTGCTAGGCTGCAAGTCCCAAGTTCAGATACTTAGGATACACCTGAACCATAATCGTTGATATCAAATATCCAATGATTAGGTCTGGTCAATTCCTCAACAATGGCGCTCCCATGATGTGCACAATAAATGGCTTCAGGTATCTTGAGAAATTAAATGATTGCTAATTTGGTAATTTTCTCCTTCAATTATCTGATACTGTCGCTGGCATAATTTGGTTCATTTATATGGGCGTCATTGGCAGAATAAAATTTTTTGGTACCCATAAGGTACAAAAAGGGGGCCAAATTTCATATAAATTTTGGGCTGTGTCATCGCCCTCATTAAACAAATCTTCCAAATTGGTGGTGCAAAAATTATTTGCATGACATCGTTGGTGGAAGGAAAATAATTCATCCATTAGTGCTTATAAAGGGGCCCTTTTTGCCCTCATCCACGATGGCCTGGTCGCCAGTACCATCACAGGTTTGGTTGCTATTGTTTAAACTGATTCCACTGGATGATTGACCAGAAGCACCACTCATCTGCTATCTGCAACATTGATCTTTTCCTTTGGACTTGAGGGAAATCCTAAGCTTAGATAACTTTTTAAAATGGACCAGTTTTGAGGAACTTTTATGGAGCTTTTTCTATGCTAGGAAAAAATCTTAAAAACCAGTAAACATTCCCAAGTGTGATATCTTCCCATAATTCTTTTTCAGGCTTTGTACCAAAATTTCCTGCTACTTTGCATTACTTTCTCATCAAAGTATATCCTTTTCAAGTTTCTATATCACAACATTGTCTTTATTGTTCAAATAAATTTTTTTAAAATTCCTCAGGCATATTTAAATAATTGAGTATAGGCTTTTTCTAATTGGGCGTCTTGAGTTGCACAAAGTCATACTCTGGGTCTTTGAAGAGTTTCTTGGTGAATTTACAACCTACAGATATTGGAACTTGGCCATATCAAAGTAACTAGGCAAAAGATTAAAGTTGGGAGTGCTGACTGTAGATTGATTATTTTCGTCCATGATTGAGGCTATGTCCTCTTAGTGCGACTCAGAAGCAACCTGCAGAAAGCATCATTCTGTCAAGTAGTCTAGGGGAAATCACCAGCTTCATGAGAAACTGAGGGCAGGGCTTCAAGCTCATAGCAATTTATGAAATTTTCTCCATAAGAATAGAAATAATAACTAAAAATAAAAACTAATGAGACTAGTAAAATCTGCTAGAAAATGAGTACTTTATTCAAAATAAATAGCTCTATTTATAGTACTGCTTATTTGTAAGGGGATTCAGGATTACAGAAAATTTTTGAAAAGTGATTTTTAAGCCCAAGTGAATTAACTATCTCGTACCACCTGTAAGGTCAGCTGAGCTTCTTGATCTCATTGTAATAAATTCTGTACCATTAGTTAATTTGGTTAAGAATGAGATGGAGTAAGGCAAGTGATTCCTTTAAAAGGTTTTGCGGAAAGAGAAGATTTTTGGTGCTCATGGTTTCCATTGATTGTAGTGGCAGATTGCTGAGATCTTAAATGATAAAATCCTTGTTGGATGCTCAGTGTATTCATGAAAGTTTTGAGATTAATCAAAGCAGTTTAAAATAAAAATAATGATTGTTTTATGAATTTAAAGTAAATCAAGTAATTCCCTGGAATTTATGATCTAAATTTCTAAAATAATATTAATCTTACATGAAACTTTTGAGAACATTTGGCATCTCAAGAATTAAGTCCCAAATATTGGTGACTGTCAATTTTCTCCTTGGAATAAGGCTTCCACCTTGCATAGGGAGAATGCTGACAATAACTACATTTTTAAACTGTTTACTTTCTAGGTGCTCACTAAGATATTGAGATTTATACTGAATTAAAAGTTATATATTCTCTATAAAGTCAGAAGCTAATGCTGCTTTTAGTATAAGACCTAACTTGAATTTTGGTAGTCATAAGTCATCAAGCTTAATATAAAGCTAGCTGACCAGTAAAAAAGTTGGGTTTAGGTCATAGTTTTAATCTTGTTATCTTGGCTTGCTCTAAGAACAAAAGCTTTTAGATAGGTTACTCTATAATAAATGATACTTTATGATTTATAATTTGTTGCTACTATTCAATAGAAAGAGCTTTTATGACTATTACGTGGCCTAGTCCTTTTATAAGTACACATTAAAGGTTTGAAAAAAAACTACCTAAAAAAGGTACTAAAAGTATGAAATAATTTATAAAAGTATATATAATTAATAAAAACCTTTTTGAAGTCAGCATTGTATTTTAAACTGGCTTATAATAGCTTTTATAATAAATACTATAGGTCTGGGGAGCACCCCCTGTGTCTCAACTGTGCCAAATTCCCAATTACATTAAAATGAGGGCAAAGAAGATGGCCAACCCCTCATAAACCAGGGCGTTTTGGCCCATGTGGTGAATGAGAGGTGGATGATGGCGTACACCCCCCCCCCCCAAAAAAAAAAAAAGTTGCCCCCTTCCCCCTATTTTACCATTCATGAGCTGCTCCAGTGGATCAGGGGAGTGTGCATGGAGGTGGCGGCGGCAAGAGGACGCTGCTAGAGGGAAAGTGGCGGGTATCTATCCATAGCTGTAATTTTGGCTTCTACAAAAGAGGCAAAAAAAACCAAATAAATTGGGGGTGGCAGAATTAAGCTGGTCGCGGTATGATTGGGTGCAAAAACTAGTCAAAGTGCTTCCTTCCCGCCAGGAGAGGAGGTCCAACTCCAGCAGTCTTGAGGGTGAAAAATCACTTTGATACCCAATGGGATAGTCCCTATGCAGCCTGACCATGGGTGCAACCAATCACCCTTTATATGAAGTGAAACTGTTATGGTAAGAGGAATTGTGGTAGGAAGAAAATTTTGAGTGGCGAAATTTGATTGAGATTCATCTGGCCAGTGGAAGTTCAATTTGGCATCAATTTAGAAGTGAAATCTCATTACAATGGAACCAGTTGGGATTGTAACACTTGTTTATGCAACCCCATTTATTCCTGAAGCCCTCTAGTATTTAAAAACAATGTCTTTCACTGGTATGGTCGTTAGTCAATTTTCATTATTTTTGTTTTATAAAACAAATTTTCCTTCCAACGCAAATTTTTTTCAATTTTATTACCTTCTGCTGCTGCTGGTACCAGGTACTATGATCTCAAGGTTGTGCAACGACTGGAATTAGTGGCCATTATGACATTGTTTCTTCCCACCCTCCTAAAATTGGGCTAAAAAGTTAGTGGCATCTTGGAAATGTCCTGTTTGTGGACGCCCTCTGACGTTAAGAGTACCTTAACTATTGGGGATCATTTTCCCCATTGGGTGAGGTTCCATTAACCCACCATGCGCTCAACAATTTTTGGTGCATCAGTGCATCCAAGACCCTCCTTGTGTCTCAAGAAGTTAACCGCAGCGGAATCTGCTGCCACTATGGCAGCCACAGTTTGTTTACTAGTATGAATGGTAGTGATGGTGGTCTTCAGTCATCGCCCCCTAGTCGCTTCTCTCACCTCCTATTACCAGTTCATTTGAATGTTAATGCCCCCGGCATTCTGGGTTGCTTTCTGGGTTGTTTATGCACCACAAATAGCAGGCCAGTCTCAATATTATTTGCCGCTTCCAGGACATAATTTAATGTTTTTTAGTGTCCATCATTTCCATCTTTCTGTTTAAAGTCAATGACGCGATGACAGTATAACATATGAACCTGCATCCAGTTCTCACAAGGTTCTGTTTGTTTGACAGTTGGCACATTTTCTGGGTGCTCCCATGTGGTTGTGGGGAGCTCTTTACCAAGTATTTCGTCCTGAAGGCTCCAGTTCAGACTCATCCTGCCCTCAGGGGGTATGTTCATCCATTCCATCCATGGATATTTCAAACCAAGCGTTGGACGCCCTTGCCATGTTACAGATGTGATTTTAAGTTATTAAATTAGCTTCATAATTTCTGACAGACTCAGTGGAGCGTGGCTTTGTTGGATGCTGTGGAGAGGGATGCTCATCAATGGGTGCACAGAATCTTACATTTGGCCAACAATGTGGGGGCTTTGACCCCATTGATTATGCTGATATCATCAGTAACCAGGTGCCAGTATTGCAATCAGCTCTCCTGTTCAGATTTTTTACGCTGGGCACTGAAGCGTCTGATCTGACTTCATTCATGATAGCTTTACGCATCAATGCCTGGACTTGAGCTTACATTATATATATTGGTGGCAGTATTTCGTGATGCCTTGGACCTCATGTACTCTAATCATTCTTCCTGGGACATGAAAGTGAGTTCACTGTATCAGATGTGCATGATAGCAGCCTCCATTGGTGCTATGCTCCGGCAGGTGTCAGGCAGGGTGGGGGCACTGGTAATAGATTTCCTATTGAACATGTTTTGAAGGATGTGTTGAATGACCAGTTGGCATGCTCATTGTCACTCGCCCAGCAGCCCAGTTTGAGCCAAGCTCCTGAGGTATGTGTGTTAGTGTCAGAGGATGCTGTGAGGTCACATTTGCCCGTCGTTTCTTCTTTCCTAGCCCTGGCACCAGTCAGTGTGGTGGTTCTTGTGAAACATGATGCCCTTGAATTCCCTGATTTCCTAGTTGTCAGCATCCCAGTTCAAAAAATTTAGTAAGTTTTTCTCTCGGAGGGTGCTAATTTCTTGACCAATTCAGTTTTCTAGGACGACTCCATGAGTATTACCACCCAGATGCCATAATCCTGTGCAGTCGCCATTAAAAAGGATTTTTCTTAATTTTTAGTGTTATAAGAAATCTATCTGGGTGATACAGGGTGTCAATTGAGACCCTGGTAGTTATGGGATGGCGAGAAAATTTAAAAGCTTGAAACTGGTGAAGTTTTTGACTTGGATTAAAACAGGGGCGTCTGTGCTGGGTGCATCTTTCTCTGCAATGGCTTCATATAAGATATAGCAGCCTGTGCCTTTTCAGTACACCAGTTCTGTTTATGTAATTGGTTCGCTGTAGTGCCAGATCTGCTCTTCCCAGTTATTCTGGGGGTGGTGTGGTGGCGTCAGCAACAGGTGAGCATTAACCTAGACTCAAATAATCTGTCCTTCACAAACACTCAGTTGTGGGGGAGTTTACCCTTATGATACACTTGCGATGGAGTGGGGGCAAAGTTCCTATCACAGTGCTTCTCTCTGGAGGGCCTTCTGCCAGATTTTCCCTTGCATTAGTGGCATATCATGATCTTTTTCAATTTGAAAAAGGTAAGTTGCCTTCCGCCACAATCTGAATAAGACTTGGCTTTCAAAATATTTATGGGAGCTGTAATCATCACTAACTGCACTTTGTATCCCTATAAAAATCAGGAGTACAAGGCTTTGCATGTATGGTTGAACAATATGCTCAAGAAGGGGTGGGTGTTCAAGGAAAGGTCCCCTATTGCGTCGCCTATAGCTTTTACTCAGAAGACTAACAGTAAGTTATGCTCATGCTCCAGTTATGAGCATTTGAATAATATCACCATTCACAATCTATCTTCACCTTGAGAAGTCAATCAGCTAGGCGATTGCGAAATTCCAGGTGTTTGTGAAACTCAACCTTATGAATTTTATTGACCAAATTTGAGTGGCAGAAGGCCAGGAATTTCATATGTCAATTCAGACCAGAGGGGCAAATTCCAATTCTGCATGATACCTTCAGCCTAAAATTGCCCTGGAAACGTTCCAGCGGATAATTAACACAGTGCTCAGTGATCTTAAGTTCGCTTGCATGGTGGCATATATTTATGATTTACTGTTCACTCCCCCTACTGAGCAGCATGAGAAGGATCTGGAGGTGGTTCTGGCTGCGTTTCACAAGGCGGAACTTTATCTAAAGCTGTCCAAGTGTGAGTTCTTTCAAGAATAGGTTATCTTTCTGGGTAACAAAGTCTTGAAAGATGATTAGGCCATTCTCTTTAGAAATCTTGAAGCAATACTTGAGTGGCCCACACCTATGACCCAGAAGCAGTTGCAGAGCTTCTTGGGCATCATCATATTTTATAGAAATTCTTGCCCTCCCTCTCACAACTGGCTGCGCCTTTGCACTCCCTGACTGAGAATTAATGTGCTTTTCCGCTTGATGGAGGAGTGCCAGCGGGCGTTTGACGCCATTAAGGAGGTGTTTTTGGAACCTTCCATTCTCAAACAAGTGTACCACACCATGCTGTTTATTATAGCATGTGACGCCTCATCCACCACTGTGGGGCGGTAGTACTGTAGGTGCATAATGGCCTAGAACACCTTTGCTTATTTTTCCCACAACTTTTCTTTGTCCAAACAGTATTATGCCATTTATAATAAGGAGCTGGCCTCCATGTAATGGTCTCTTACCCACTGGTGGTACCTTCTTCAGGTCGCACAGAATGAGGTTAACGTGCAGACAGATCATCAGGTTCTTATGTATTTTTTGAAAACTGAAGAAGTTGGCTCATCAGGCCCAGATGTAGCGCGATCTCTAAAATTCTAATTTTAGTATGAGTTCATAATAGGGACGCTGAATGCTATTCTTGACTTTTTGGGTTACAACCCTGCATTGAGTCTGGCGGAAGTGAATGAGAATGTCACGAATTTAGCTAAGAAGAACTAGTCTGGGCTCCCAGTCAGGGTGCGCAAGCACCCAGTGGAGGCCCCAGAATGCCAAGGGCATAGAGGTCCAAGCGACTGATAAAAGTTGGGTTCTATGGGAGACGTGAAGAAAGTAAAAGTTCAGTAACATACCAAAGGCCCCCAAGGCAAACCAGATGGTTGCATTGGGGGCAACCATGATTCTTGTGGGGGCAACCCCCAAGGGCGGGAGAGGCAAGGAGGATGATGACTCCTCCAGGGTTTTCAGTTTCTGGCCTTCAGATTCAGATAGGGGGCTTGCACGCCAGCGAGAAGTGGCACAGAGGCTGCCACGTGATCAAAAATGTGAGTGGAGGTATGGCAAACCCCATGAGAGGGGCTGGGACTGGGCTTCCCCTGAAGGGGGCGCTCTAGGTCCCACTGGTGGGCTGAGCCAGTGGCAGCTGAGGCAGCTATGGAAGCCAAGTTCACGAGTGGCAGGGTGGGGGTTCCCAGGTGGTGCTCTAGCCAGGAAGCAGTTTCGTAGGGCTTGGTGACTGAATGGACAGAAGGGTCTCCATTAATTGGACGCATGAAAATGAATGAAGCAGCAGTTTTATCATCAGGGGTGAGGTGGATTATTGCGTTTGCAATCTGCTGCTCTTTGGCAGGACTGAGTGACCAAATAACCCAGTCAGTGAACATCGGCAGGAGGATTTGGGCAATGGCTCACTTTGTTGGATCAATTGGTGGAATTTTTGAAAACAAAGAGGTAGACGGAGGCTGTGGCAAGCTAGGCGGGGTATTGAATTTTCATTCAGTGGAAGGAAAGAGAATGAACTGACAACTACCCTTGGCTGTGCAGTTGCCTTTTAAAATGGGCTGAATGCATGGGGGAGGTATTGAGGGATTGGTTATTTGGGGGTTGGCGAAGGCATTTGGTTGGCTGGCTTGGAGGGGGTAGGAAAGCTGCTCCTAATTTTGGAAAAAGTCTAGAAAATTTTTGCAAATTTTCCCAGATTCTTAGGGCCAAACCAAGTCAATACTACCAGTCTAGGTCCTGGTGGCCTGAGTTGGCCTGTTTGCATGGCTCGGATGGGCCAGATTCATCCTGGGAGGCAGGGGTCTTTGGATCAGATTATTTGTGATTTGAGCCGATCCCTCAATTGGGCTACTCATGCGATCTGAACTCCCTGAATCCATTTCAGAGCATTGGAGCAGATAATCCGAGTTATTTGGCCTAAGTTTGTGATCTGAGCTGTATCTCAATCTTATTTCTGAAGCAGGCCAGTCCAGACCAGCTCCCCCAGTCCGGAAATTGCCAGCTGGGCTCTGATGTTGGGCACTGCCATTTTTCCAAAATTTGGATATGGTTTGCCTGGGAAGTGGGTGGTCCCAGGGGCCTCTCCATGACCCCTGATGTGTGCAATCTCCCTGCAGACCCCTTCTATCAAACTTACCAGGGTTGAAGAGGGGAGAAGAGGTGGGAGTGGGATATCTTTTGGTGGAAAAGCAGTCACCCAGCGCTCATCTATCACATGGGCTAGCTCGCACAGCTGTGACAGAGGGTCCAATGGAGCCTTGGGGCCCCTTTTCGTCCAGAAGGGGTGCTGATCCCTATCCAGTTGCAAGGGCTGGTCCCCAGGACTTACAGAGAAGGAGTTAACCACAGTAATTTCGCAGACCCATATCCTAGCTGGTGCTCCTCCTACAACTTTAGTGGTGTCTTAGGCCCAGACATGCTTCTGGTCTCTAGGGTTTTAGCGGGATAAATGGCTTAATCAGAGGGTTTATAGTTGCTGTACCAGATAACACATATGAAACATAAGCGGTCTCACTATTCCTTGGAAGAAGGGAATATCCATGTTTGATTGAGACTATGAGTTCTGCATTTTCTCTACAACGAAAGTATTCAAGCACATCATGACATTATCATGGTAGAGCATACAGGGTATAAGAAATTCTTGGATTTAATTACGTAGATGTATAGCTGGCTGGCCATTTCCATGGATATTCTGGAATGAATTACAAACCGCATGACATACATTTGGGCTAAGTCAGATAGATCAGGTAAGAATGGTCTTTTTCATCCCCTGCAGCAGGAGGAGGGCTCATGGGCCTCGGTGTCTATCAAATCTCACATTTGAGTTTCCCTTCTCTAATGGGTTTATTGCTATTATGGTGGTCATGGATCGCTTTACAAAGTTCACACTACTCATCTCTTGTTCCTCTGCCATCATCTCTGAAGAGATGGCCTGAATTTTTATTAAGCTTGTTTTTTCAATGTTTGGTTTGCCATAAGATAACATAAGTGACCGTGGGTCACAGTTTATGACAAAATTTTGGAACAAACTTCTGGTGATCTTGAAGGTTACGCCATGCCGCTCAACTGTATAACATCCTCAGTTGCAGAACAAACATAGCAGGCTAACCAGATTCTTGAGCAGTATCTTTGCTGTTATGCCGCAGTCATTCTGGACACCTGGTTAAATGACCGTTTATTGGCTCGATTTGCATATATTAATGGTACTCATTTGTCTTCTGGTTTCTCGCTGTATGAGGCCACATGGGGTACAACCCCTCGTTTTGTGTTAGGCTGTGTCTTTGGCCATATGTTCTGGCTGTGGCGGATCATATGAAGCACATCTGGAGCATCAAGTCCTTTGTTTGGGAACATTTGACCAAGACCAACAGTTATTACAAGTGTTTTGCAGACCAAAAATGTCTACTGGCCCATTAAACAATGGCGGGGCCCTCCGTCATGATGGACACACATCACCTGCAGATGCAGGTGTCCTTAAAAAATTGCAAGCAAATTCTCTGGTCCCCATTGTTGTGGAGGTGTATTTGGGCAATGGGGCGTTTCAGTTGATGCTCCTGGACCACTGGAAGCAGCACCTCATATCCACATGTCACAGTTATCCCTGAGTAAGGGGAAAATTCCAGAGGAACTGGAGCTAATTGTGGTCATGGGATTGGAGGAGGCTGAGGCTAAGGCAATCTTGACTTTCTAGAAATCTCTCCATTCATTCCAATATCCCATGGATGGAAGTGGTTCCCGTTCTATGATAACATTTGGGACAGCGCCCAGGATGTGCCAATTTTGGCGAATTGGTGGAGGCCTTTCACGCTTCATACCCTGATGCTACGTCCCCCCTGAAGGTCAACACGCTCTTGACTATTAAGTTACAAAAGCCCATAAGAACGTCGTGCTAACCCAAGTCCCTAGTGGCAGTTCTCCCTATGTTAAATAGGGAAGGAAGTCTAAGTCTGGGTGAGAACCCCTGTGCCTCAACAATGTGATATTCCCATTATGCACCAAAAAGGGGGTCAAAGAAGGCGGCCGTCCCCCTCATAAATCAGGTACATTTGTACCATGTGGTGGACGAGAGATAAATGATGACATATCCCTCAAAGTTGCCCCCTTTCCTCCCTATTTTACCATTAAAGAGGTTCTATAGTGGATCAGTGATGTGTTTGGAGGTGGAGGTGAGAGGAAGCTTATAGAGGGAAAGTGGCGGGAATCTATCCCTAGTGCTAGTTTTGGGTTTCATTAAAGAGGCGAAAACCCCAAATAAATTGAGGGGTGGCAGAATCAAGCCATCACGGTACAATTGGGCTTGAAACATGCCAGGGTGCTTCCCTCCCACTAGAGAGAGGGTGTTCCAACTCCAAAAAGTTCAAGGGCGACAAATCCCCTTGATACCCAATGAGATCACCTCTATGCACCCTGGCTATGGGCGCAACTAGTCTCCTGCCAAATTAAGCATTGCCAATCCGTCAAGTGTAATTGCTGTGGGAGGAAAATTTAGTGGCGATATCTGAGCAAGAGTTGGCTGGCCAGCGGAAGTTCAATTTGACATAAAGTTAGTTGCAAAATATCGTTTTTCTGGAATCAGTTGGATTTTAATACCCTCATCCATGCAACCCTATTTATTCTTGAAGCCTTTTAGTTCTTAAGACAACCATTCCTCACTGGTACTATTGTTGGTCAGTTTTTCATATTTTTTGTTCAATAAAAAAACAAATTATCTTTACAACCCAAATTTTCAATTCCTAATTTTTATCATTTTCTGCTGCTGTTGGTAGGTACCAAGTACAATGCTCCTAGAATTGTGCAATGTCAGGGCCTTAGTGGCCGTTATCACGAGATTGCTGCCCACCCTCCTTAAATGGGGGTTATCAAGTTAGAGGCCTCTTAAAGTTGTCCCCGCTTGTGGACGCCCTCTGGCATCAAACTTTACCTTTACTATTGGAGATTGTTTCTCCTCGCTTGGCGAGATTCCATGATTTTCTATATGCTCAACAACTTGTGGTACCTCAGTACATCCAAGGCCCTCTGTGGGTCCCAATGAGTTATTTGCAGTGGAATCCGCTGCCACCACAGTGGCTATAGTCAGGTTGCTAGTAGGGTTGATGGTGATGGTGGTCCTCAGTCGTTGCCTCTTAATCGTTTCTCTCCCCGCCAGTTACAAGGTCATTTGGATGCCAATGCCCCAGCATTCTGGTCGCTTTCTGGGTGTTCAGGCACCATGACTGACAGGCCAGTCTCAACTTTCATTGCCACTTCTGTGAAATATACTAAGCGCTGTATGTTCTTAGCTTCTTAAAATTTACAATTGGACCCAATCTTGAATAGGCTCTAATTTGTATTTGTAAGAAAAATTTTATAAGTCAGTTTAAAATAGATCATCAACATCAAAAATCCATATTGATTATTCATACTGTTGAGATGATTGATATGACTGGATGATAAGTTACACCTTCTAGAAGATCATAAATTAGAGTTAAGGCGAGCCTCAAGATTGAGTGGAAAGTTATATTGATATGAAGCAAATCAATTGAGTATCAACAGTTTGATAAATTGAGGGAATTCTGCCAAAACCTCAAGATAGACAAAAACTCCTAAGAGGGAACAAATAAGAGGTTACTAAGCTGAAGGGTGGAATTGAACTATAATACTGATATAAGAGTTGAGTGAAATAATGAAAGGGGGATTTTTAGTAGTCTGCAGATAAGTTCTGCATTTATTATATTATAAAAAAAGTGTTGATCAGGGAGGTTTCTCCATATATTATATCTATTGGTTTTTATTAAGAGTCGGTGATCTGCATATTGTTATTTCCGTTGTCCAGTGACTAATACCCTGTGCAAACCAGCTCAGCGGAATCAAACTGTTACGCCAAGAAATTAATAGTGGTGCTCACTACAGGGGGCCACTGGTCAACTGTAGCTTATTGGCACTAGGGGCATCATGGCGAGCCCTCACTTGTTATGCAAAACCTGATTGGATTTCATGCTTGATATCTTGAGAAAGCTAGGGAAGCATCCAACGAAGAACTGGAATTTTTCATGGTAATGGAGCTGAGTGATGAGGATGATATGATTGAATTGCAGTTAGGAACTTGTCCTGCATTGGAGGCAGATCAACAAAGCAGGTCTACAAACGTGACCCCTCAGCTGCTGTGGGGGATTATATAATGGCTTCTGCAGTGGTACCAACTTTATGAGGACGAGGTGGGGGAGCATGCTCTGAGTTCATTATACAACCAACGGGACCAAGAAACCTGATACACATTGTGTATGTCCTATCTTGACGTGACTACCATGGGGCTGTCTCATCAGCTTAGTACCCATGTGTAACAGTCAAAAAGATCCCAGTTTTTGACCACCATCTTGCCTTCAGATTGGCAGATTCAAAATCGGTGCCAACAAATTGCCCAATATGAGTTCCCTCGAGGTAAGAGTTTTATCTCCACATACTCACTAAAATAACCTCAGAAGTAGGGCAATTTGGAAACTTGAAAAGATGACACAGGTAGTGAGGGTTTCAACCCCAAAATTACCCTTGTTTAATTAATAATGAAAATAAACACGCTGATAAATTTATCCTAATAACATAGGGCACCGCGAATGACTCAAGAAAAAAACCAGAGTATTCAGCAGATCAGTTCACTGCCAAATCTCAATTTTTTGTTAAGGATAAAAAACTGGGTTTGCCACAGGATACCATGTAAGACAAGGCAAGAGCGTCCTGAGGCCACTAAAGAGACCCACGCAAGGGCGGAAAATGAGAAAGAATTCTGAACTGAGTTTAGAACTGCATGGGCCCAACATTTTAAGGTCGCTCTTATGGGGAGCCCCTCCGCACTTTTCTTTGTGCCACAGGGAGCATGAAGAATATCTTGGTAGGGGCACAGCCCAGCGCTGAGACCGCATGAACCTCAAAACCCCAAAATGGCGTTTTGACTCAAAAATTGTAAATCCGAATTTTAAGTCAAAATGTAACAATCAGTTCAACCTGACTGTTACACCATGGAACTGAGATATATTTGGTTGCGTATGTGCAGCTTTTAATATTCCATCTACTGCATGTGCTGTCCCACCACACATTGAGATTGAGGACGTCGTGCAGTTTGTTCAAGTGCAGCAGAACAATACTCACTTTCTACTCAACTGTCTTTATCACTCTTTCTCAGAGGTTCAGGGGTTCTTGTGCATGTGGACAACCGTGTGGTGGACATCCACCGTTGCTTGGACAAAATAATTCCACAGTTGAATCAGGAGTTACCTCAAGTGATAGGGGAACTGTTGGACCAGTGCATCCTATCAGCATAATAAATTTGGGACATCACCACATTGGGAAGCAACACCAAGTGGTTTATGATGGACTGGTAGAATGGGCTGAAGTGATTGAAGCAGCAATGGCTCAGATAAGAGACAAGGTTACCCTGGCAGAGCGGCGGATAACATATCATGTTGACTATGTGGCATTTGAATTTAGTTAATAAGCATTGAGCAGGGCAACCAGCGGATGGCTGACTATATGACCAGCTCTTTCTTGGCGTCCACAGAATATCACCAGTTGCTGAGTTAGGTTACACAGTTGGAAAGTGTTAGTCAGGCGGATTGGAGCCAAGCAATTAACCTTCTGTTCATCGAGATGGTAGAGTATGCAAATATGCAAGTGCGCTTGGATACCCTTTGATGGGCCAAAAAGGAGCTGGTGCAAGAGCGAGCTGCCCTCATTAATCAAGTAGATGACACAAACTAACAAGCGCGTGACACTGCATGGCAAAATTCAAGAATGCAAGGCACGTTGTAGGACGTTCTCTCATAGTTTCAGGCAATGGAGCGTAAACTGGACTCTGATTGAGGATTCCACAACGAATTGCAAAATCAGTATGAAGCGTTTCAACAGGAGGTGCAATATGGCTTGTGTCAGTGGTAATCAATTAAAGCTAAGCGAATAATTGATGAACGTTTTGCTGAACAGCCTGGGATAGGGGGAGAAGGTGCAGTCAGCAGTGAGTCAAGAGAAGAATGCTACAGATTGGCCAGCGAGTATCCCTTGGATGTTGTAAAAGTCACTCCTTGAAATCCAACTTCTTCCCAGTCCACTTCAGCAGATTTTCATCCATCTGCTCAATCCTATGATTGTACAAAAGGGAATGTTTCCCCTGGTTTTTCAGAACCTATTTTGGCTGTTCCTCACAGCCAGAACCCAGAGTGAGGTGATTTTGTTTGGATTGAGAAGTTGCCGCCCTTCAGTCATGAAAGGAACCTGCACAGGTATTTTAAACAGTTTGAATTTTCTGTGAAAGGGGCCTCAGATCAGCCGAAAAGAAACTGTTGATTTCCTCTTTAGATGTTGAGAGCGCTAACCAGGTCACAAAACCTTCAAAATAATTCCGTATCTTATCAAGAGGTAAAGGAGACTGTGCTCCGTCTGTTTGGGACGCAGCTAAGATGGCGCAGCGCAATGCTGACTTTCTGACCATAAAGTTCCAAAAGAATGAGTCCCTGGTGGAGTTTGCAGAGCAATTCACAGCTGAAGCTCATGTGTTAGTAGGAGCCAATATTTTAGCCACAAGGATGTAGGCATATCTATGACGTCAGTAGTCAAACCATACCATGAACTGCATAATGCTGTGTCTCATGTACTGGATGAAGACATGGAGCTTCTTCAAATCATGAACACTTTGCACCATCTTGCCGCTACGTTCAGTGCTCCCAATGTGGAGCAGAAGGCCCCTGCTACCGCTGTGGAATACTCCTTGGGACATGGATAGCAATGATTCAGTTATAAACTGTTGGGAAATATTCGTCCACTTTATATGATGATGGATCTTCTTCACCCTCCTTACGCTCAGCCACACCATCCCCGTCCTAACTTCAATACTTTGGTTAGCTTTTAATCTGGACCTTCAGGTGCAAACTGTAAGGAGAGTGTCTATAACTCTCCTGTTCCCAGCATGGAAGTGCTTAGTGCACAGGGCCCATGCCAAGAACTAGCCATTAGTACAAAAATTACTGAGCCCATCAGAGGGTGCTGGAGAAATAATAACTTATGTATAGAAGTGCGATCTTCATAACCAAACCCCAACCAAAAACGACTCAGTGCACAGGGTAAGAAGGGGTAGGCACACCAATTTTGGAGGGAACCTGGGTGACCGGTGCATGAGGTGATAATTTAATTGTATTCAATATGGAATGGTTTATGTAGCGTGAGACCTCCTTTAAGAGTTCAGCGCACAGGATCATTTGAGGTAACATAAACAAAAAACGGGAAAAATGGGGAAATTTTATTGTAAGAAGTTGACCAACAAGGAATGTTGGTCATGGAAAACATATTTAAACTTCGTCAGGGAAATTTGGAGTCTGCTGAAGTGGTCACAAGCACTGACCCACCAATAGGCAGACACTACCTTCCAATTTGGTAGAATACACCAAAACTGACTTCACTTGGGTAATCAATTGCAGTTGGATCTGACCTGAACGTGTAATTTTGTAAATGGAATGGGTTTTGAAACCCTGTTCCTCAACTAACCGAATCAAACCATCTGCATTAATTGAATAAACCATACGTTTTAACGCCTGGGCTGACGCATGGGGCTGGGCATTAGGCACCTCACTATTACCAATCTGGGCATACTTGGCCTGTACCCTACGTTGGTCTACTGTGTGCCTGAGGTCAGGGAGGGCCTGAAGCTTAACCTTCTGGGCCTCCTGTCGCCCAGCCTTATCCTTGGGTTTGGTCCCCACTATCATGTCATTTAACCATGACACAAAATAAAGACAAGAGCCATTTATGAATGCTTGCTTCTCATGCAGATGAAAAGGGCATTATGCGGCTAATTGCCTAGGCAACCAGCAGGTGTATGCGGTGTCC
Organism: Massospora cicadina; assembly: GCA_022478985.1. Classification (NCBI taxonomy): domain Eukaryota; kingdom Fungi; phylum Entomophthoromycota; class Entomophthoromycetes; order Entomophthorales; family Entomophthoraceae; genus Massospora; species Massospora cicadina. The sequence continues at coordinate 111,753 of JAKSZP010014499.1, forward strand.
TCTGGTATGATTGATCATTGAAAAGCTTGAGTGGAGTAGAGACAGGATGCTCCAACTCAGCTAATTCAAATATAATTGTCCCCAAAGATTCCCAAGAGTCTCCTTGCATTGGGATTAGAACCCAGCCTGATAACTTATTATACCAACAACTTCTGGTAGATACCTCAGCATTCACTAAGAGAAAAAATATTCCCCTTCAGGCCCTAAGATCCGCCAAGATGTGCAAAAGCCTTATGCATGGCAAATCCTGGAACAAAATGACACAAGTAATGCTGGACCCTCAACGGAAGTTGCCTCCCTAGTGTGGGTTAATGTAGCCATCCCAGTTAAAAATATCGTTTAGGAGTACCCTTATGTTGGTAAAGGTATATCCTCTTTCCTTGGTAACAAAAAGCCCTTGGGCATTCACATAGTAAACACCAATGGCTCTTCTTATTTGGAGTGTACCTGCTGTGATATTTTTATTCAGAACACAAAAATTTCGAGCTATTACAAATACTGGTTCTCACGTTAATAAAATCTCCACAAATCTCATGGCCAAGTTTCCGCTGAAGCCTGATGTGGATCACAGAGATTAGTGTATGGGACTGTGGGGGCACAGAACACTGTGTCCAAAGGACCTTACAATGCGTTACCTTTGTGATTCAGTTTGGGTAAGGCTTCCGCTCCAGTGGTGGTTTTGCCAAATAATAACTACAATATGCTGATTTGTGCTGCATTCATGAAGTGATTTAGAGCCTTGGTCAATATGGCAGAAGAATCCATTAGTATCTTGGGACAACAGATTCCCATATATTTTACTTCTATCAAAATCCCAAAGGACTAAAATGCTCCAGTCAGATCAATTTGGCGTGTAGTGACGGGGTGATTACTGTCCAATATTGGCAAGTAAAGTGGGGGACCAGAGCCCTCCCCAATCATATCTATGAGTAAAAAGGTATTCCACTATGAGCAGCAAGCATTTTGAGCATACCTTCTGGGAATCAGGCTATACTAGGAACTGAGCTCAAAATATATGTCCCTGAAGGGCTATATGGAAAATTGTGGTACCATACAAGAGATCACAACTTTAACCCCATTTTGCTCCAGGGCTACTGTTACGAGGAAATGGGGAAGTGAAGGTATTGCTGGAAAACCTACAGAAGGAGTCATTGACAATCCAAAGGCACCAAGTGGTGGCTTATTTACAATTGTCCCCTATTGACAAAGTTCGTCATATTCATGACTTCAGATTGTGGGAGGACCTTGGCCCACCATCAAATCCATCATTTGGCATAATGGTAGTGGTTTTGTGGGAAGCTCTAACTGGATTGTCGGATGAACAGAAAGCTAAGGTGATAGCTTTATTTGAAAAATACTGTGATATTTTTGCCTCCGATGACTATGATTTGGGATGCACCTGTGGGGTGGTGCATTGGGTAGATACAGGAGATCACCTTCCATTTGATCACAGCCTATTCAGCTCTCAAAATTGGCAGAAGAGGTTGTCTCTGATGAGGTAGACAAATTGATTAAAGAAAGGATGTTAGAGCCATCTAAGAGTCCGTGGGCATTGCTGGTGCTTATTGTTAATAAAAAAAATGGCACAAACTGGGTGGCCATTGACTACTGTAAGCTCAATAGCGTTACAAAGAAAGATTCCTACCCCTTTTGCAGATTGGTGACATGTTAGATTAACTTGAAGGGGCTAATTATTTTTCTGTCATGGATTTGATATTGGGGTACTGTCAGATCAAATTTCCAGCAGTGGAACGCAAAAATGCGCTATAATCACTTCAAGGGGGTTTTAGTCTACATTTATGCCACAGGGTTTGTGCAACGCACTGGCTACGTTCCAGAGTGCTATAGATACAAACTTGGGTGATCTATATCTGACTTGCATTTTAGTTTACCTTGATGATATCATGTTCTCACAAACGTTTAAAGAGCATATTGACCAACTGGAACAAGTTTCTCCTAGCTCGCTGATGCTAATATCAAGATCAAACCTTGTAAGTGTCATTTTTTCAAAGAGCAACTGCAAGACCTTAGGTTTTTAGAGGACTCAAAAGGGCTTAAATTGAAGCTGGCAAAGGTGGAAGTAATAAGCAAGATGAAGCCAGGTAATAAAAGGGATATAAAAGTGTCCTTGTGGATGGTCAGCTACTACCTACAGTTCATTCCAAACTTCAGTTGTATTGGGACACCTCTCTTTTAGTTGTTGAAGAAAAATGACACTTGACTGGATGGACTGATGCCAAAACGCTTTTGATGTCTTATGAACTGCGTTGGCAAGCGCGCCCATTTTGCAATAATCCAACTTTGAAAACAATTCATAGTACAAATGGATGCATCCCTTTCCGCTGTAGGGTCAGTACTATCTCATAAGTATGATGATGACATAGAACACCCTGTCACATTTTGTTGCTGAAGCTTAAACTGTCATAAAAGAAATTACACTGTTACTGAGTGGGAGTGCTTAGATAGTGATTTATGCATATAATTAGTTTTGAGTATACCTCCATGGGGTAAAATTCCAAGTGTTAATGGATCATGCCTCCTTGCACTGGCTGCAAAATCTCCGTGAACCTGAAGGATGGCTTGTGCGATGGGCGTTGAAGCTCCAATCTTATGATTTTGAGATCGTATACTGGCCAGAGCAAAACATAAAAATGCAGACTGTCTTTCATGGCTACCAACGGTCTCTATTACATTGGATTTGGCTGAAATTATGTATGAGAAGATGGTGGTGGGCAAATACCATGATGAGCCACTGCAAGTGATTGGAGTGCTAGATGGGCCTAATCAAGACACCTTCCTATGCAATGAGAAACATATAAGAGGATTGTGGAATTGATGCTGAGCTTCCCTAAACCCTCTGATAGGCCATTGATTATTATGGATGCACATCGGGCGGTAGGACTTATTAGGTTGTGGAAAACGTTGGAGTTTTTGTGACCCTTCTACTATTGGGAGAGCATGCATTATGACGTGCTGGAGATGGTAAGCTGTTTTATTAGTGCCAAGTGGAGAAACCTTTCCATGAGAGGACCACATACCTGCTGGGTAAACCCCAGTTCACCTAGCATACTGTTTCCCTTTATGTAGTGGGGCCTCTGCCAACTGGAACGAATCAATCTAAGTACATAATCGTAGCAATTGATCACCTGATGAGATGGATAGAAGCCAGGGTGATTAATGACCCAGGGCGGTTACTACTGTCAAGTTTACTATGGAGTTTGTCATACATTGACATGGTTGTCCACAGTTCATCTTAACGGACAATGTAACCAATTTCACTTTGCATATCCTGCCCAAGTTGAACTAAATTATGGCAATCCACAGGATCTTGACTACATTCTACCATCCAGAATCCAATGAAATGGTGGAATGGGTCAATAGAACATTAGTAAACATACTCTATAAGCTTGTGAAAGATTGAAACTCTTAGTGAAGTATCCTCCTACCCACATCTGTCTTTGCATATAAATATCAGCTACCATTCAGCCACCGGCAAGAGTCCTTTTCAACTGCTCTATGGTAGACATCCAGTTTTACCTGACCTGTTTTACTCGTGTGTGGAAGATAGTGGTGGAGTAAAACCACAATGTTATTTGTTCAATCAACAGAGATGATGATCAAACTACAAATGGAAGCATATTCTACCAGTTTGTCCAAGAAGATTCATGATCAAGCCGCTGGCCAGAGTAGATGTAGCAGACTCCTGCAGTTTGCTGTAGGAGATCATGTCTTGTTTCATGACCAACATGGATTTGGACGGAAGAACAAGATTGATAACATTTGGAATGGGCCAATTGAAATAATTGAGAAGACTGGATTTGATGCTTACGCCATTAAGGAACCTACAGGTGGTTGGAATATCAAAAGAGTTCACGCAAAGTTCCTTCAGGAATACAAGCAATAGGAGCGTATCATCCAGTCAAAGGGGGGGTAATGTTGAGAAATTGATATGACTGGACAATAAGCTACACCTTCTGGCGGATTGGAAATTAGAGTCTAGGCGAACCTCAAGATTGAGTGAAAAGTTATATTGATATGAAGCAAATCTATCAATTATCAATAATTCATTAAATTGAGGGAATTTCACCAAAACCTTAAGATAGATGAAAAGTCTTAAAAGGAAATGAATAGGAAATTACTAAGCCAAAGGGTGGAATTGACCTAGAATACTGAGATAAGAGTTTAGAAGAAGAATGCAAGGCGAAGTTTTTTTAGTAGTCTGCAGATGAGTTCTGCGTTTATCATATTACAATAAAAAAGTGTTGATTGGGGCGATTGTTCCATATATTATATCTATCAGTTTTTATTAAGATTCAGCTATTTGCATATCGTTCAATTCCGTTGCTCAGTGACAAATACCCTGTGCAAACCAGCTCAGAGGAATCAAAACAATATACTGAAAAAATTAACACATACTTTTATTTAATTTTTACATATTTTTAGTGCCTTTTTTAAGCAGTTCTTTTATCCTAAGAAAATAGTGCCCTTTTTAAGCTGGTTAGTTTTTCCAATTTTTTAAATCACTATCTCTATATATTTTTTGAAAGCTCACTATTTCTGTTTAAAAATCATTATATATATTATATATTCTCTGATAAAGAGGAGTGGTAGCATAGCGGGTGGTTTTTGCTCCACTTTGGGTTGGTTTTAATTAGAACAGGTTTGAGTCCAGAACAGGCTAGTTTACTTGACGTTGTATATTTATCTTGTGGTTGACCCACCTCGTTCTTTTTTGTTATATAATAACCAAATATACCAAAAGTAGCCAAACTTGATACAAATAATATGAACATTGGGGCCATCTTAAAACGTTTTCATTTTCTTAATAAAAGGAAAAATAAAAGTCATATATAGAATATAAATGATATATAAAGTACATTGGTAATAGTCAGCTCACCAATTATAGCTCACTTAACATGTGAGGCCAACTTGCTCAGAATTCTATTCTGCACAGATTAGGCACCATACAGCCTTTTCTAAGATCATAATCACCCTTGTAGGAGAATTCTCTTCTGATGCTATCCCTTGTAGCATTGATTTCTTTGGTAAACTGTTTGCGCCCATGGAAATCTCTTTTTGACACACTTATACATATTCATAGTATGGTGGCCCTCAAGACTCAATGGAAGCCAATCCAACATCTCCCTTGACATCTCAGCTACAAGTTATCCGTGATAGAGAATGTCTTCTAAAAAGAGCATATCTCAGATTAGTTACTTAAATCTGTATATTTAGTTAAACCTAGACTGGTTACTGGAAATTAAATTTTAAACAACTATAATTGCAAGTAAAAGGATAAACTTGTAATTCTGTGAAAAAGCTTTTTATTAAGATAAAAAGTGAAATATTTTATACTTTAAGGGATAATTTGAGATGAATCTCTTTCTACTCGGTGTAACTTTCTGAGCCAAATTACACAAATTTATAAAACAAATTAAATTCACTTGTTGTAGTTTTGCTATGATGTCCTCAGATTCTCCGCTGGCTGCTCCAGCATAGGGCAGCAGCAAAACTCCCCCGCCATTTTCCATCCATCAGGAAAACGCGCTAGGACTGGTTCACCCGGTCATTCCAAACCTATGGGACAATTCGTTCCACCCAAGGACCTAGATGCCCACCTTACTCATACCCAAGAGGTACCTCACTGCCCCCTAGTGCTCCCCGGAGCAACATGTGCTATGGCCTAAGGGTCAAATCTGAGAAACTATTCCCATACCATGACCAAGCCATTATCAAAATGGCACAGGCGGTGATGACACCCACCAGTTTTATTGATTTTTCCCCTACAAGGGGTATTTAAACCTCAGCTTCACCTGCGAAGCTGATGCTGCCACTGCAGCAACTGTGTCCCTGGTATTCCAGGGCACCCCTCTCCCCACAAATCGGACTCAACTCCCAGTGGACACCACTTTGGTGGTTCAGTTTTCTGGTTTGCCCACCCACCTCCCCCTGAAGTGCTCCACCAGGAGCTGATGGACAGTTTGGCAGCCTATGGCTCCAACCCCATCTTACAATTTGTGGTCCCAAATGGGGCCACACAACTCACTGGGCCTCAGGCATATTCCACAATCAGCCCTGAATTTAATAAAAGTGCAGTGTCAATTCTGCCATGCACCATTATTACCTCAGCGCCTGACCATCCATTTTGGGCCTGCATCAAGGGCGGGCAGACGATCTGTCCATCATGTTTTGAGTTAGACCACTCAAAACGCAAGTGACCCTCCTCAACTATTTCTGGTGGATCAAATGACTCATCCACCAACATCCAATCTGCTGCCCACCCTGTACAATTTCTGGTATGGGGCACAATCCTAACTCCCCACACCCCAAAGCCTGTTGCTGCAGCTGCACCTGCAGCCACCAATCAGCCTCCTCCTCACCCCAATGCCATAAATAATTACATCAATCAAGCATTCAATTGGATCCCAGTTTGATCCTATGCTTCCTCAAATAATTCAACCAAATTTTCAACCGTACACTGATTCCCCAATCCAATTCAACCAAAACCCATAGAAATTATTGGCTGAAATTGACGAATCAGGTAAGCTCATTGAAGAACCATCTCTGCAAATTGAGCGGTTCATTAATGCATAATGGGACACCAGATACCCCCCTCAATTTTATACCCCACAGCCAAACGCCAAATTGTTTTTAGTGATCACCAGCTTGCAGTTGAAGCAGCTGCAACACTAGATTGTCGTCCCCTGCATAAAGCTGTCACTAAATTAGTAGCAATGCTCACAGGAGGAATTCCACCTCCTGTTATCCCCGCAACCTTAACTCCAAAAAGTAAAATCATGGTGAACCAGCTATACAAAAATGCAAATGATGCTATCCAGAATGTGTCAACTATAGCACAGAATCCAAAAGCAAAAATAACCCAAACCAACATTGCCACGTTTGTTAAACTCCCAGACGCCTGCATCAAAACTGAAAAATCTTTAACTGAATATTTTAGTGCCATTTATCTAGCTGGCAGTTTTCATAAAATTCCAATTATCAGTGATTTTGAACCCCATGTCGCAGATGCCCCAACGCCATTACTGTCAGCCGTGAATGCACTCTAATATGGGAGGAAGAAGCTGCTGCTGAAGAGGCTGCCAAAGACGAGCTCTGAACCCCCCCTCCCCTTCCTCCATGGAGGGATAAGCAGTTTCCGCTTCCCACCTGGTTGGTTGTTTTTTGATTCGTTCATTCAATCTGCTCATTAGGGCGTTTGTTTGAACCAAGTAGTTATTTTAGTTTTTAGTTAGTTTTAGCTTTGGTAATGTCCGTCCCCTGGTCAGCTTGCCTCAAACAAATAGGGATAATTTAAGATATAAAATAAGTGAAATATTGAAAGAAAAATAAAAAATATAGGTTTTAATATAGGGGTTTTCAATATTCCCTAGTCAGACGTCTTCTGACTGTTGCTTTAGTGTCCACGTCCATTTGTGCCAATTCCTGTAGCCACAAGCTCCTTCTCATGGTGATTATCCCTGAACCTGGATGTATAGTAACCCATTTATCCTTCCCCACTTCTGAGTTGTGAACTGTTGTACCTTCTGCTGATATTAATTTATAACAAAATCTAGTAATAGGATTCATGACTTCAGGTTCAAGCAATGGCACTACTATGATGTGCCTAGCATTGAATTTTTGAGTAACTCTCAAAATTGGATGATTGCCAGGGTTATTAATATTAACTTTAAACCTTTAGATGCTCTCATTGGCATAATTAAGTCTGTTCATTGTTGATTCATTGGTGGAATACAAACTATTTAGGCCCCCTGAAGTTTTAAAAGGGGGTCAATTCTCACATTTGTTTTTGGTGGCATAATCATCTTCATAAACTAAATTCTCTGACTCACTAGGGTGAAAATTATTTTTTCAGGATATCATAATGTTAGTGAAAATTTCTTTGCTCTCCAAAGTCTATAAAATAGTCATTTTTCCCATCCATAGTGAATTGGTTTCCTGTACCTCCACCAGATTAGGGTCATTTTAAGTCATTCCACTAATCTAGGAATGATCTTCTGAACAAGTCGCAGCCTCATTTGTGACAGAAATCTTTATATTATTTTGGCTGAGTGGTTTGTTTTTATCAGGTCAATTTGCTAGGCTCAATAGCTTTGAGTGAGCAGATGGTAATATAATCAATTTATTGGGCTTATTTAGTTTTATTACGCAGTTGGTGGCTATTTGGTTAATTCAATTGAATCACTGGTTTCTGTATACAGTTGGTGATTGGTTGATGTGATGGGTTAATTAGTTTTGGTTTAGTGGTCCGTGATTTTTAGTTTATTTACCAGATTAATGTTTGTTAGCTAACTTTGAAAAGGAGAAGTTTTCTGATTGGATCTGTATGTATGTTTTTATATGGTTTTACATAACTCCAAAGCTACTGGACCAATTTACATTAATTTATATTGAAATAGGATGCTCCCACTAAGGCCCCATACTAATTTTGTAAGGATTGGTATAATAAATGAAAAGGATTTATATAAATTTTAAATTTTAAATTTATTGCGAGGAAGGCCGACCAGGGGATGGACACTTCCAAATGTCAACCTGAAAGAGACAAAACTTAGTAACATGGAAGGCACCCCAGAGAAGCGATGCTATCTCTTATTGCCAGTGGGAACGCCACTTATGGGGAGGGGAGGGAACGTGTGAATGGGCCATAGCCACAATTGAACATGTGTGGAGGAAAGGGTCTGATTTGATGAACCAAACTGGGAACCAGGAGGAGACCAGCTGTCGGCGATGTGGTGGGAGGTATCCAAACATCCATGCCTGAAAGTGGTCCACCAAATGAGACTGGAATCTGTGGACAGCTTCTGGGAGGGGTGGGAGTGGAGCCTGCGATGGCATCCAAGACAATCGTGTGGATATTCCACATGGCTATTGCAACCACCAGAGCATGGAGGGAGGGTGGAAGGGGGAGGCCATTGATAAAGCAAACATATCTCTTGACAGGCTGAAGGGATGTGTTTGATCCTGGCCAAGCAGACGTTGGACTTCGCGCCATATCACTTTAGAGGTAGGACACTTCTCCAGGCGGGGGACAGCGTTCCATACTGGCCACACATGACGCAGGATGAGTGTAAAGCGTTAGAGCGCTCAGCTATATGGTACACCCGCCTCAGGCAGCGCCACACATGGGAACGGATTTGAGGCTGCAACAGAGGATGGTGTGCGTATTTCCAGATAGTTTTTTGGGTCTCAATGGAGTAAGGGATGTCCATCATGTCCAGGTAGTACACCCTGGATAGGACATGGGGCCATGTGGGGATCACGCCATCATAGATGGGTAGCCCCTGTACCTCTTGGGTGAACTGGGGTGAGGGGCGGCCTCTTTGGGTTGTATGTCCGCTGATACAAATTCTCCACTCAGCACTCCACATGGAGAGGAGGATTCGTTTGTAGTGGGTTTTAGTACCGTGAGGACCTGTGGCCGATGGGTGTAAAGCCAGGTAGTTCATCAGGGAGTGGGGGCTCGATGGATTGTTGAGGCCCAAGGCGCGGGAGAAGTTGGAGCAGGCTGCGCGGGACCAGTGTTGGGAGGGGAGCATAGGGGCGGCGATGGCCGCAATCCAGGTACCCAAGATCTTGGCCGCATGGGCTTTGAAGTCAAGAAGGCCCATGCCACCATGCTGATGAGGGCCAAACATGACCATTAACTGTACTGGTGGAGGGCGACCTGACCATAGCCATCCTTGCAGCAGGGCATGCAAGGATTTGAAGAAGCATGGGGAGAAGGGGATGGCGTGGGCTCCAAACCAGACTTTGGAGAGGAGCATAGAGTTGGCCAAAACGACCCTTCCAGTAAGGGAAGTAGGGTGGGCTCTGAGGGAGGCGATGCGCTTTGTCACATTGTCTAGAATACGACCCTCCATTACTGCTGATGCATATCCGCCTGCCTCCACCCACACGCCCAGATGGCGGACTGGCCCTATGGTAGGGCGTGGCACAAAGGGGAGCACCAGTGGGGCGGTGTGGGGTGAGCTGGGAGGGCGAGCACATGTGCGAGCAGATGGGCCGGGCTGAGCGCTGGTTGCAGGGGCCCAGCAGTTATGATACTGACCAAGGAGGATGATTTCAGTTTTGGAGGCATTCAGTGCAGCGTTACTTACCCGGGAATACTCCTGGATGAGGGCTTCAAGTGCGCGTGCATCTTTATTATTAGACACCCCAACCACACAGTCATCTGCAAACGCCATCATCTTGACTGGGGCTTGGCCTGGCACATGGACCCCGGTGAGTTGGGCATTCATGTTTCAAAGTAGTGGGTTAAGGCTGAAGTTGTATAAGAGTGGGCTAAGGGGGTCTCCTTGTCGCAAGCCCCTTTGAGGGCGGACTACTTCTGTTAGAAAGCCAGGGCCACGTACTGCCATAGTTGCAGATTCCGTGAGCAGCATCACCCAGTTGATGAAGCGAGGGTGTAAGCGGAGTTGATGGAGGCAGTACCTGAGATATTCCCAGTTTACTCTATCATAGGCCTTCTGTTGGTCCAAGAATGCAAGTGCCCCAGAGGCTGCGGACTGGCATGCGTTGGCCACAGAGTGCACGTTGTCCCAAATTGACCTTCTGAGTATGAAACCGAATTGTTCTGGGGAGATGGTGGCAGATGCTATAATCCCTAAATGGTTAGCCATGATTTTGGTCAAAATTTTTGTATCCGTGTTAGTTAAAGAAATGGGGCACCAGTTGATTAAGTCTAGCTTGTCCCCTTTCTTGAAGAATGTGACGGTGAAGGCCTCTTGTCCTCCTGGCAGGAGGCGCGTTTCCAAAAGGCTCTGGTTAAGTGAGGCCAGCAGTAGTGGGGATATATATTTGAAGTACTTTTTGTAGAACTCATATGGAATGCCATTTGGGCCTGGGCATTTTCAGTTTGGTGCACCGCAAATGGCTGTCCATAATTCGTTCTAAGTAATTAAATTCATTATTTCCAGGTATCAGAAAACGGTGCAGATGTGGGCTCAGTTGAGAAATTCCGCCACTTCAGCTGGCTGAATTGGATTGGATCGGTACAACTTGGAGTAATACTTTTGTGTTTCGATTGCCACTTCAGCTGGCATATCCACAATGGAATCATACAATCTTTGCACCTGTTTGCAGGCCACACTCTGGCGTGGTGTGAAAATTTTTTTTAAAAAAATGTGCAGTGCACTTGTCACCTTTTGTGATATGTTTGGCCCTGTACTGAACACAAACCCGATGTTTGTGTTGCCTTTTGAGAGCGTTGAGGTGGGCGGCTGCCTCTACCCACTTCCGGCCCCATGCAGAGCTGTATCCTGTAGCTGGGATATTGGACTCCAGGTGTGCCAACTCTGCCAGAGTGCACACAATGACAGCCGATGTGGCTCATGAGCATCTGGAGGAGAGGTGGCAAGAGTGGCGGATGGTATCATCTTTGAAAATTGCCCATGTGGAAATGGGGTCCATGCAAAACGGTGCAACAAACTCTTTTGCCAAAGTTGCTGATTCCACCCACATGGAAAATCCTGGCGATGCAAGCTCAGAGGGGCGGATTTTGCACCAATGTGGGGCCTTAGAAGCTGTGACAGGTAGGTGGTAGGTTATCAAGACCAGTCAATGGTCGGAGAATTTCATTTTTGTTGTTTTAAAGTGAGATATGTGGGGTTGGAATTTCACTGGCATAAGGATAAGGTTGATGTGGGACATGGACCTTAATTGGCTGTTGTGGACGTGGGGGCGCGTCATGTTCTCAAGCAGCGGGGCTTGCCATGGCAGCGCATCCATTAACCCAAGGGTGGCCTTTATAACGCGAAGTTCAATGTGGCCCTGAGGGGCATGGGAGGAGGAAGGCCACCAGTCCGTTGGAGTGTTTAGCCAGCAGTTCATATCACTGACTATGAAAGGGTCTGGGGGTAGTGGGAGGGATTTGACTAATGAGAAAAATTCCCGACGCTCTCATGCACCATTTGGGGCATAGATGTTGACAATAGCATGTACCACGTCAGCCCACAAGAAGTTGACAATGAGGACTAAGCCATTGAGGAAGGTTTCTGATGATAAAAATTTGAAAAAATTATTTTTATGAATTAGCACCCCACAGTGCTCTGACCAAAAGGATAGGGATGGGAGGAGCATTGTTTTCCAAGCTTCCTCGGAGCCTCATGGACAGTGGGACTCCTGGATGGCCAGGATATCCATGGGTAAATTTCGTTGTAAAAAACTAAGTTTTCTAGCCCAGGATGGGGAGGCCTTGAGTCCAGCGATATTCAACGTCCCTAAAGTGAAGGTTTCCCCATTGCACCTTAGGTGCGAGGGGGTGGGCAACTGGTCCCACTAGCCTCCTCTAGATCCCCATGGGCCTTCACAGCAGTGTGGGTGTTAGCAACAACGCTATTGGTAGTTTTGTTAATTTTTGTGGAAAGAGTTGCATTGGCTTTAGCCTTCGCTTTTTGTTTCCCCAATGTCAGACAAATTTTTTGCGGTGTGGATGAGTTTGGTGCACCAATGAGCGGGTTAAAAAAAGTTTCAGTTGGGATGGGCCCCAAGTCAGTTTTAACCGGAGCTTGGGTACAACGATTGGGTGAGATTGAGTCCCCAATCAGATCCTTGAATTGAGTGGCCCAATTGGCATTGGCTTCCCAATCTGATTGGTTGATGGATTCCCAAGTTGCTTCCACCACAAAGGTTTCAATATCCTTCTGGCGTTGGGAGTGTGGGATAGCGGTGGTGGCTTTAGCTGCTTCCTTGGCCGTGGCCCTGTGGGCCTTCTTGGCCTTCTTCCGTTCTTGTGGGGAGATAGGCTTTACCAGTAGGTAGCAGCCTTGTGCTCCCTACGGGAAAGCCTCTTTGGTGCTTGCGGTTGGTTTGTAGTGGGCCTCTCCACTGGCCATGGCCGCTGAGGGGTGCTCTTGGAATGTGATGCCCTCCTTGGTGGGGCATGCATGCGCCTTATGGCCAAAAGCATCACAGTGGGTGCAGATGGGGGGCGCGCTGTCCACGGTCACCCAGAATGGGTGGGTGGTATGTCCTGCAATATCAATAAAAGTGGAGTGCGGGATCTAGGTTAGTCCTTTGTGATATCCTCAGTCAGGGTCAGAACTGCGATGGCTTTGCCGGTGCACAGGTTTGGCATCAGCATGAAGTGCTGCATTTCAAAAGATTGTATTTCACCATATACAACGAGACCATCTTTCAGGTGTTGTTCCAAAATGTCACGTTTTACCATAGTAGGCAAAAAGTCAAACATGAGGAAAATTTGGTTTGATTTTGTCCATCTGGTGTGTTTGGTTTTGATGACCCGTTGCCCTTTGAGGAGGTTGATCACTACATGCACCACAGCAGCCTCGTCTGCTGCCTCTTTGTTTTTGAAACCTAGCTCCAGCCAACTGCATGACATGGAGTGAGGTGTGATGTACACCGCGGTTGGGAAAAAGGTGTGCACATCTTCATAAAATTTTTCCCATAAGGCCATTTGTTGGATGTCCAGAAACATGTGGACTCCATATTCCAATGACAAAAGTTGCTGGAAGTAGCGTGTTGATGTACTGGTTGTATCATGCTTGTCATGCGAGGATTTCTGGGGAAATAGTGACCACCAGTTTTTTAAAATTTTTGTCTATTCCGCCAGTTTCTCTGGGGCGTTTTTAGACGTTTGAGGCCACAGGCCTTCCACCTGCTCATCTTACTTTACTTGCCCAACTTCTCCCTGACATGGGCGCAGACTAATCTCCTCTGTGAGATTATCAAAATAGATTCAGACTTGAATTGAATAGGTTGCAAAAGTGATTGCAATGAGAAATAAAATTTGTATTTATATATAAGAAGTCAAAAATTTTATATGTTTATTATGAATGAATATCATTTTGGAAGAGTGATAAGTGAGTATTTTATTATTTTAATAGTTTTAATTTGATGTCATTTTCTAAAATCTGACAACATTTTTGGTAGAATGACATGATAGGTTTACAGTAATTAAACTTCTGACTTAACTAAGTAAAATTTTAAACTAAATCTCTATCAAAAGCAATTGTGCTAAATTGTAAGCTTAGTTTATCACCAGATAAACTTAATTCTGACATTAACAAATTATTAGCTTTGAACCTCCTTTTATATATATTAAAATTTAATGAAAGTCATGGTAGTCAATTATGAGACTAGTTTATTGCAGGTGTTATAATTTTTGCAATATTGTTAAGATCTACCATAAGGGCACACAGGTTCATTCCCACTGAGCAATGGATGGATGATATGGGGATTGTTGGTCCTTGAGATAAACTTAAAAATTTTAATAAAATGTGAAGCAATTTGCTTCAATCACACCACTTTGTTTATTTTAATACTAATAGCAGATTGTTTCTGCTCCTCTTCCTACATCCTACTAACAATCCTCCAATTTTTAATCTTCTAACCTTAATTATATATTAGCGACTTCAGTCAATACTGATCCTTTTTCTTAGGCTATTTCTTACTGTCATATCATTATTGGTTCATCCTCATAACTGTGAGTTCCCATCAGGGTCTAGTATTTTTAAATTCACCATTACCTTAGTTCAGGTAATCTACTACATATTCATCAAGAATTGACGTCATTTTATCATCTTATCTGGAGGCAATACAAAAAACTATCCTTCCTAAGCTCAGTATCAACTTATTTTTGTAAGAAGAGTGTCTATAACTCTCCTGTTTCCAGCGTGGAGGTTCACAGTGCACAAGGCCAATGCTATGAAACTAGTCGTGAGAATAAAAGTTACTAGAGCCCAGCAGAGGGTGCTGAAGCAAGAATAACTCTATTAAAGGAGTACAAATGTTAGAGTGAAGAACCAAGCCAAACTAACGCAGTGCACAGAGTAAGAAGGTATAGTCATCTTAGGTTGGAGGGAACCTGGGCAGACCAATAGTGCATGAGGGGATAATTTAATTAAATTTATAATGGAAAGGTTAACATAGCGCGAGACCTCCATGAAGAGGTCTGTTCACAGGATTGTCCAAGTGATCATAAATATGGAAAACGATGTATTTGGCAAGGTACTTTATTTATGGGGAGAAGTTGACCAACAGAGAAGGTTGGTCTTGACATGGAAAATATAAGAAAAGTTGGCGAAACAATAAAATGAAGGAAGCAGGTCAAAGCTGAGGCATTCCAATAGGTGCACTCTTTTTTTTAGTACTAGATGGTCCCAATAGGTGCACTCTTCCATCAGGCAAAATGCTATATTGGGTAATCAACTGAACTTAGGTGATTGATTATAAAAACAGCTAACCCAAGCTGGATAATGCGAAAACTGAATGGGTATCAAAAACCGTTCACTAAAAACTGAAGCAAACCATTTTCCATTGTAAGAGAGCTAGTTTGTTTTAATGCCCCTACTCTCATACTGGGCCAAACTTTGCCTGCTTCCATAGGACCAACTTGTCATATTTTGCCTTTACCCAGAGTTGGTCTATGGTATTCTTGAGGTCAGGGAGGCCTGCTAACTTCACCTTCTTGACCTCCCTGCAAGCATCTTTATCTTCAACTTTGGTCCCAAGGATGATGTCATTTTCCAACCATGACATTACCCTCTCCTCCCAATGGGGCTCAAACCCCCCTCCAGGGGCTTGCGCTAGGAAAAGTTCTTGTGGGCTGGGGCCAACTTAAGTGCAGCAAATGTTGGTTTGGGTTGAGATCCAGCAGCCTGGTGGGAACGCTTATGGAAAGTTTCAATCAGGTCTTGTGCATGCACAGTCACACTCTGGTACCCAACTGTTCTCTGCAGCGTCAAAACCCTTCCAAGATACCAGGTACTCAAGTCTTCTTTTCACACAGCGGGAGGCTACTATTTCATCCACTTCCCACTCTGGCGCCCCACTCATGAGATAAGCCTCAGGAGTTTCTGGTGGGGGGCCCTCAAACAACGTCGATTTGCTCTCATGAAAGATGGAGAAGATCTGAAACAAAGAGGGAAGATCCAACTGGTATGAGGCACTGCCCACCTTTCTAACAACGCGGTAAGGGCCAATCCTCTTTGGCCCCAGCTTTTTGCATGGCTGCTTGATAGGGATGTTTTGAGCATCAAGCATCATGAGATCCCCTTCCTTATACATCAGACCCACTCGGCGCTTACCATCAGCATTCCCTTTATGAACATGCATTGCCATCTCCAAACTTGTGGAAACCCCCTGGTGGACCTTCTTGATAGTCTTGGAAAAGTCCACCATCGCTTCAACTTTAGATCCACAGCTGGGCTCCATGTTAAAGGCGGGGTTAAAACCATGGTTGGTGATAAGGGGGAACAACTGATTGAAGAATGCAAAGTGTTGTTGTAGCTAAATTGGGCCATAGGGAGGTGAGAAACCCAATCTGAATGATCTGCGGCGGTGTAACATCGCAGGAACTGTTTTAAGCTTTGGTTCACTCATTCAGTCTGCCCATCTGATTAAGTTATAGTCAGTTGAATGGCAGGGGCGAATCTGAATAGTCTTACACAACTTTTCCAAAAGACGGAGGTAAATTTAGGTCCCTGCTCACTGATAATCTCTTGGGGAACCCCATGGAGCGAAAACACATGAGTGATGAAAAGCCTATCCATCTCAGCCGCGGTTATTGTAGTTCTGCAAGGCTTAAAGTGGGCGAACTTTGTAAAACGGTCCACCACCACCATGATGCCATCATAACCATCAGAGACAGGTAATTCCACAATGAAATCCACCAATAGGGAAGTCCAGAGCCCTTCAGCCTTCTGGACTGGTACCAGCAACCCCACTAAAGGTTGATGATTTGGTTTCATTTTATTGCAGATCAAGC
Source organism: Massospora cicadina (assembly GCA_022478985.1). Classification (NCBI taxonomy): domain Eukaryota; kingdom Fungi; phylum Entomophthoromycota; class Entomophthoromycetes; order Entomophthorales; family Entomophthoraceae; genus Massospora; species Massospora cicadina. The sequence goes on from JAKSZP010014499.1 coordinate 128,497, forward strand.
ACTCTTTACAATACCATCCCACTGGACAGGCAAGCCCTTCCAATTGTGGTGGTGCGTCTTATTAACTCCAAGATTTTTGCTTTTCTAGGATGACCAATGGTGATTCCATCGTGATGGTCCCAGATGATTTCCAGGTTCAGTGGGCCAGCAGGAACCCATAGGCGCCCCTGAAACCACACCATCTCATCCTTTACGTGATAACCCCTAAATAAGTCCTCCTGATTCAAAGAGCTCTTAATAAGAACCATAGTATATTTATCTGATAGCGGGTGAGAAAGGACTACCTTTCTGAACATACTGTATTTATCCGCATTTTCCAGAGGTTCAAGTGCTGAGGCATTGGCCGAGGAAGTGGGAGGTTGAGATAAAATCTTATCCAGCGGAATCATCAACTGGGTGTTATGAACCTCTACCTCCTTTGGATCAGGAGCTAAAGCAGAGTTGCAGCTTAAAGCATCCGCAAAACATTCTCCTTGCCCTTGGTGAACTCGTAAGAAAATGAAAATTAGGCAAGGGTCTCATGCCAACGGGTCTGCCATGGGGTTAGGACATGAGGGGCGCGGTAATTCAGCAAGGCACAGTGATCTGTATGTACATGGAAAGGTTGGGAGGAGCCATGCAAGTGGTGACGCCAATAAGTCAGCGCCTCCACCACTGCTAGTAACTCTTTATCATAATTGGCTTGATTAAACTCAGGCAGAGACATTTGCTTAGAAAAATATCCCACCGGATGCTCTACCCCATCTTCGCCTACTTGTAACAAGGCAGCCGCTATGGCGAGGTTGGAGACATTAGTAGACACAATGAATTCTTTTGAAGGGTCGAAATGGTGAAGGATGGACGTGGACAACAGGGTGCACTTCAAAGCTTTAAAAGCATCCTCCAAAACGGGGGCCACTGAAGCACCTTTGCACCTCTAGCCTTATATAAGGGTGCTGCCAATTTGGAAAGATTGGGCGTGAACTTCTTGAGGAACGTACATGTCCCCAAAAAGCTCCTCAATTCCTTGACTGAAGTGGGGGTGGGCCACTCACAAATAGCCTTCTCCTTGTCTGGAGTTATCATGTGTCCTTGGTCAAACACGACGTTGCCCAGAAAAGTGGCCTGAGACTTGAATAATTCACACTTGCTGATCTTTAGCGTAAGGCGGGCTGCCCTTAACCTCCCCACCACTTGCCAAAGGTGTATTGCATGGGACTCATGATCAGGGGAAAACACCAGAATATTGTCCATGTAGGCAACCGCGCATACCCCTAAAAAGTCCTCAACGCTGCATCAATGCGTCGTTGAAAGATAGCAGGAGCATTCTTAAGCTCAAAGGGCATGACCCAAAACTGGAAAATCCCTTTTCTGGTATGGAATGCAGTTAATCACTCTTGTCCCTTCTTAATCCAAATCTAATTGAATGCATTGAGGCAATCCAGCTTGGAAAAGACCTTAGACTTCTTCACATAGCGCGCAATCTGAAATTCCAAAGAGATGGGATGTAGATCTGTTACAGTGACGTTGTTGAGGTTTCCATAGTCTACACATAGGCATAGAGTACCATCAGCCTTCTCAACAGAGAGAAATGGGGAGCAAACGGGGGAGGTACGCTGAAAAATCGCGCCTTTGGCTAACTGCTACTTCACTCACATGTCTAACTCCTCTTCTTCCTGGACAGTCAATGAGTAAATGGGAGAAAATATACGCACCAGATCTACAGTGAGTTCGAACTCACAATTGAACTTATAGTGATCAGGTAGTGCGTTAGCTGATGCTTCATCAAAGGAAGATTCCAAACCCTCCAAACAAGAAGGTAGGGGAACTTACTCAGTGGGCTTCAACATAGGGGAAAGGCTAAGGGTGTGAAGGTGGGGCCAATGGAATAAATCTCCCTGAACGTTAGCCTTAGACAAAGGAACAACTAATGCGACCATTCTTTAATGTAAGGGATAGGGTATTCTCTTCTAAGTTGGTTCTGACGTCAAACTTCCGCCACCACTCCACACCCAAAATGATAGGGTACAAGAGGTTTTTGATAGCTTGGAAATGATTGGACAAGTGGTATTTGCCAACCTGATAGTCCACTGTCCCAATAACCTTCAAAGTGGGAATATCTTGGGACGCCCCTCCCCTAACCATACCACCTGGCAAGTAACTCAGCTTAAGGTAGTCGGCTAGGCTTTGTTCCATAGAGTTTTCAGAGGCATCAGTGTCCACCAGAATAGTGGTGCTGAATTTCCTAAAGGGGAGGAAAGGGTAGCAGTCAGTAGAAAATACCCATAATAATCTTTATTTATAGAAGACAGCACCAGAATTTCATGAACAAACTCATCATCTGGCATTAACATGTTACCCTGGTATGTGTTTGAATCAAAGAATGGGGAGGATATTTGGCCACTATTACTACTGAGGCCACATATCCCACCATATCTTTAGAAGGGGCATAAATATTTTTATTATCGTAAACGCAGCTCTTTTTCAACATCCTGAGTGCTGCAAATCAAAGAAGAGGTCAAACGGGGTTTTTCAGGGGTGATTTGATACACAGGAGTAGGTTCAATCTCTGAGCCATATGAGAGCAAATATGGTTCAGAGGTATATGTGGTGTTTTCATTATAAAACGCGTTTTTAAACGCGAATGACCCTATTCTAATAACAGCAATGGATGCTCAACGTTATTCAAGGCCATAACTTCCAGGCTCAGTCTCGAAGATTCTGCCAGCATTATCTGAACGTGCTTCAAAGCAAACCCCATTTGTTTATATTAAATTTGTATATTTTGGTGGAAAATTGGGGAATCACAATTTTTGGACCACAAAGTGTCTGTATCCACCAGGTATGAATATGAAGGATGTGTACTTTCCTCTTGGAGGCAGCCAAAATAACGCCAAGATGCTCCAAACTTCAGGAAAAAGAGGAAACAGCGGAGCGTCTGACCATAGCCAAAGCCCACATCTGGCGCACACATTTACACTTTGTGAAAGTCCCACATGGAAAAAGATTGTGCACATAAAATGAAGTGGTTGGTCGACTAATGTAAGGAGAGTGTCTATAGCTCTCCTGTGTCCAGCGTGGAGGTGCACAGTGCACAGGGCCAATGCTATGGAACTAGTCACTAAAATAAAAGTTACTAGATCCCAGCAGAGGGTGCTGGAGCAAGAATAACTCAAGTAAAGGAGTGTGATTGTTAGAGTGCAGAACCAAGCCAAACTAACGCAGTGCACAGAGTAAGAAGGTATAGTCATCCCAGGTTGGAGGGAACCTGGGAGGACCAATGTTGCATGAGGGGATAATTTAATCAAATTTAAATTGGAAAACTTAATGTAGCGCGAGAATCCACAAAGAGGTCTGTGCACAGGATTGTCCAAGTGATCATAAATATGGAAAACGTTGTATTTGGCAAGGGATTTTATTTATGGGGAGAAGTCAATCAACAGAGAAGGTTGGTCTTGACGTGGAAAATTTAAGGAAATTTGGCAAAACAATCAATTGAGGGAAGCGGGTCAAAGCTGAGGTGCACCAATAGGCGCATGCTTCCATTGGGCAAAATGCTATATTGAGTAATCAATCAAACTTAGGTGAATTATTTTAAAAACAGTCGACCTGAGCTGGATAATGTGAAAACCAAATGGGTTTCAAAACCCCATTCACCCAAAAACTGAAGCAAACTGTTTTCCATTGTAAGGAAGCTAGTTTGTTTTAACTTTCCTACTCTCATACTGGGCCAAACTTTGCCTACTTCCTTAGGACCAACTTGGTCATATTTTGCCTTTACTCAGCGTTGGTCTATGGTATGCTTGAGGTCAGGGAGGCCTGCTAACTTCACCTTCTTGGCATCACTGCAAGCATCTCTATCTTTAATGTTGGTCCTAAAGATTATGTCATTTTCCAACCATGACAATTTTAAGGCTCTCAAATATGCATACATTATTATATCATGTTTGATGGATTTTAGCCAATCTACCACAGCTATTTGGGGCTTATTATCCTGTCATATCAGAAGCTCAACAATACCCCCCACTTAACTGGATGGTAAGTATCCTATTGTTTATACGCCTGGAGAACTTTGCATGCACTTGGTTAATGATTTGCCGCTCATGTGGTCCTTGTTAGTGTAGGCATTGATATCCAATATCCTCAATTATCTCAAATGGACCAACCCAAATGTTAGCCAACCTATGCTTCTGACTGAACCCATGCTGGTCATGAAACTGAACCATCTCTCCTTCATTGAACTGGGCTAGTCCACTACATTGTACCTGATTGTCTTCCTGGTTCTTTATCTTTTTGTCCAAGCTAAAAGAATATGCTTCAGTTTGCAGCTTGATTAAAGTATTTGCCAGGTTAGTCAAGTAACATTGCGGATCCATTCAGTCAGTATCTTCCATGCAAGAATAGAGTAGTGCAGGCAGAGCTGGGTGCCATCCTTATAGTAACTGGATGGAACTCTTCCCCGTTTCAGAGTAATAGCTGATGTTTTAGGCAAAGATGGCAGAAGAAAGTAGAGTGCTCTTATCTGAAGGTTAATCCATCACCAATTTCTGGAGTATGTTCACCAAGAACCCATAACTTGCTCAACCATACCATTGGACTCAGGGTGATATGGGGCCATTAGAACCCCGCAGATAGCCATCAGCTCATTTAAGTTTGGAAGAATGTAAGAGGTGAAGTTAATTCCATTATCAGTAAGGATGAACTGATGACAGCCATGACGCTGGATTATACATTCAATAATGAACTTGGCCACTATGACCGCCTTTAAATCCCTAATTACCCATTCTTCTACCCACCTGGTCAAGTGGTCAATCACCACCTGAATGTATTTTGAGCAGTTTGATCCCATTTAGAAGGGCCCCATGATGTCAATGGAAACTGTATGCCAAGCAAAATGAAGTTTCAATAGACAGTACAAGGTCTTTTGGCAGAACAGCTTTTCCACTTAGCACTGTGGCAGCAGGAGATTGTCTCAAGTATGTTGAAATTTCATGCTCTCCCAATAATACCAAGGGAGCAATAATTCCAATATAACACACAATCCACCATGTCCAACTGCTTTGTGTGCAATCATAATAATGCTTTCCTGTGTCAAGGATCGCAGAAAGTTTACTGTAGAATCCCCAATACCCTGTTAAAACACATTGTTCCACTAAAGGTTATTGGCTCACATATTGTTTAATGCCTTTTTGACCTGAGGTGGTTCATTGTTATATCTTTTGCTAAGCATTTTATCATACATGACATTGCTCAGATCCACTGTGATGGCATTTTGGGTAATATCAACAAGCAATTGGTGTTCTGGTGCTTTGCTCCAGGTTGGTGGAGGATATTGAAGTCATAGGCCTGCATTTTGAGGTCCCATTGGGCTAAACACCACTCAGGCTTCTTGAGATTTTGCAACTAGCATAACAAAGCATTATCAGTTAAAATTTTAAATTTTGCTCCATGCAAATACACCTTAAATTGCTTATAAGTGTAGATCACCGCTAAGAAACCCCGCTTGGTCACAGTATAATTGCGTTCATGGAAATTTAGGCTCTGGCTGCAGTATGCAACTGGGTGCTCCTCCCCCTCATCGTCCTTTTGGGATAGGACCACCCCCACAGAAGAAAGAGATGCATCCATCTGGATGATAAACTCTTTATCAAATTTTGGATAGCACTGCACCCATGCACTTATCAACGCCATCCAAAGTGTACCAAAAGAGCAATGTCAATGTTCCATCCATACAAAATGACATCCTTACTAAAAACTCAAAAAGCGGACCTCCAATACAGCTGAAGTTGGATATAAAGAGTCATAGTAACCAACTATCCCCAAAAATACATGTACATCACGCTTGCTGCTTGGTGGGGCCGTTTTCTAGATAGCCTCCACCTTGGCTGGTTGAGGTTTCAGCCCTGTCACATCTATGACAAGCCCAAGGTACTCCAGCTGATTCTTGAAGAATTGGCATTTATGGGTCTTGATCTTGATATTAGCATCGCAAGCTGGCATAATATTTCCTCCAAATGGGTAAGGTACTCAGAAAATGTGCAGGAGAAGACATTGATATTTCAAGGTACACTTGGGTTGGGACCATCTAGTACTAAAAAAAAAGATATTTCAAGGTACATGAGAATGCACTACAGCTTCAGGTCACCAAGGATGGTGTCCATAGCCCATTGAAACATAGCCGGGGCGTTATACAACCCTGAGGCATATGTGTCAGTTGGAAAAGCCCTTTGGATGTGATTAAGGAGCATTTCTCCTTTTCTGCTGCGGGCAACTCAATTTTCCAGTACCCAATATCAAATCCATTGCTGAGAAGTAATGAGATCCTCCTAACCAATTTGAAGCATTGTCAATCTATGGTAAAGGATATGAGTCCTTTTGGTCATATTTTGAGCTTCCAGTAGTCTATCACCACCCAGTTGTTACCGTCCTTCTTTCTAACAATTAGAATGGGCAAAACCCATGGACTCGTTGACAGTTTGAGCATCCCTTGCTCCAGCAGCTTTTCAATTTCTAGGGGACTACTTATTCAGTTGCCCTTAATTGGTGGATCAGCCAAGGCCTGATGAGGGATGATCTCCAATGTCCAATTGATGTACCACCCCCCCAAGCGCACCCTAAATTATGATTGTCAACTGTAAAAATCTCCTTATAATTTTTTAATTGTAGATATTGCCTTATCTTTCTGTTTTCTGATAACCCCATTAAATTTTGTGCGGTATGACCACCATTATGCTGGCCTGCAATTTGACAGGTAAAACAAATTCATCCAGTGGCCCAAACTCTTTAACCCAAAGGACCTCCTCAGCAGGGATCAAGTGTAAATACGCCACTATTTGATGTTGGCATATTTGCAATGGTTCTTTTTGTAGATTCACTAGTAAAACCTTGATCTTCACATGCCCAGTATTATAACGCCTGAAGCCATGTGGGGCTCAAACTGCAATTACTGATAAGGGTCAATGACTTCCTCATAGTGTCCAGCTGGTATTTCCACCTCCAATTTATTGTTCACTATTACTTGGTGTCCAGAAGGGATGGATATAGGCCCAGCAGCTCTGAGAGTCATCCATTGAAGTTCATATATCTTCTGTGGGAGGGCCCAGGTCTTGTTTTTTTTGATGGTAGCAAACCAGAATCATTCCATCATTATATGCAAGGTTGATATGACCCATATGCACCAAATCCTTTGGCACTCCGCTGAAGGTAAAGTAAATTGGGATCTGCTGCCCCAAAATTTCAAAGGTTTTATCCATCATGTAAACAACAGCCCCAAAGTATTTCATAAAAGCAGTTCTAATTAACAGGTCGTAATTGCTGTTTGTAATACTATTTCCAGAGCTACAACAACAATTTACCCAAACTGCAAAGGTAGCATACTGTATGCTCCCTCAGAAACTGTGCTTTCCGCTCCAGAAGTCCCATATACCATTTGATGTTCTATATCAGTTTTACGTCAACTTTGCCATCAATTTAGTAAAAACTATGTCAAATGGGGCACCTGTAGCTTTATAGTGCAAACTTGATGTTTTGCTACAAAAATTTCACATTATGTATACTCAAAATAAGAAGAATATTGACTGTTTAATACGTGGAAATTTACATAATCTCTTTTCCCAAGGAAGCTCATAATCCCTTCACCAACTTTACCGTATTATTGATTTCTTTTCTTTCTGTTACTATCACTTATTAGTAAACAATTTGATTCAAACATAACAATTTGATAATCAATACCAGGTGAGATAAGAACGTTTAATAAACAAGGACAGAATTGGTCAAACGTGGTAAAGGGTAGTGGACCTGGATCTACACCGTCCAAAGGCACCAAGCGCACAGGAGTAAACAAAAACCAAAGTGAAAATAAAAAACCTGAGGTGGTGCATCCCGCAGGTTTCATGGATTTTCTAGTCAAATACTGCAGTTACATGAAAGTGTGCACTCTCAACCACTGTCATTGGTTGGGCATGGGATCCATGTATTTTTGGGCACAGAGGCACAGCAATGTGGGAAAAGATTGGTGAAGTCCAATCAAAATTATTCCCAATGCTGTGTACATGACAAACGCATACTATCTGCCGTGGTTGGATGGACCTTTGGTTTGAGGCAGCGGAGGAAGCAAATGAAGCTGCAAAGGTAAGAGTAGTAAATGACCTTCCTGATGTTCAACATTTGGTATTGACCAAATGTACACATTGGACAGAATTCAAAGATATATTTATTATCTTTGACTATCTTTCAACAACACTGGCGTGCACAGTAGTCAAATAACATCTATGGGAAGGCTTGGAATCCTAAGGAGAAATTAAACAATTTGAAATGCAAAAATTCCAGCTGATTCTGACCCTTAGCACAGGGAAGGCAATTGCAATTATTTCCCCAAACCTGGAGTTAGCAGAGGTTATCACAAAAATCCCCCATAAAGCATCCATTATATTGATGGGAAAAATCCCAATTATTCTGCGCAACAGTGGAGAATGCGCCTCATATGCAACCACTGTCAGGCCTTTGGACACAAGATTCATGCTTGTCTCATAAAAGAAGGCCTAAGAGAAATGGAAGTCTGTTAGTAAGAAATTGGCAAAGATGACTCAGAGTATGTCTAAATCACCAATAACACACGATCATTTAACTGAGGAGAATTTGGACAATATAGAATTATTGACCCAATTTTCCCAAAGGAGCGAAAAATGGCCAAACATGCTTGCAAGTTGGCTGAAGCCAAGGCAAAGGACTTAGCGGAATAATCCATTTCGCCTGACCATATTCTGGAAGACATGGAAGAATTAGCAACAATGAGCCAATCAAATTCCATAGAAAACAAGCAACCAATCCAAATAAACTGGATTCAATGAAACCCAATTTGGAAGCAAACATGGCAACACAGGGGTTTGACACCCCCCAAAATTGCAAAGTACAATTCAAACGGGATTGAAAATCAACAATTGAATGCGCAAAACAAAAATGTGACCAATGAGAACACACAAGGTCACTGCAATGATAAATTGAAAGCCAACAAAGGCTGAAAGGAACAAAAACAATGGTAATAAATGGGGAAGAATATACCCCATGCCAACTCATCATTATGCCACCCACAGCAAGGACGCAAAGATGAGAAAAGAGGGTGAGGGAGTAGGGCCAGGGGCCCTGCTAACTGCTCCTAGGGTGCACCGGGTGTCTCAGTAGAGATAGGGACGCTGAACATAGTGGGACTCAAGGCCTTAACATCTCAAGCCAAGAAGTTGAGTCTCCTGTGCAACCCCCTGTGGATATCCTGGCAGTGCAGAAAACCCACTTTTCACAAGGTAAGGAGGAGACATGGGAAATATGCTTATTCCAACTATAACGTTTTGTTTGCAACACTGTGGGGTGATAATACATGCAAACCAAAACTCTAAATTCATTAATAAAATTTGTTTTTGGACGTCCTCATACTAGCCATTACCTTCTCATGGCACAAAGAGTTTCACACAATAGCCAGTGTGTATGCACCAAACTGTGCAACAGAGCATTGAGAGTTTTTATCAGCTTTGTCACAACTCCATCTTTTATTAAACACTTTTTTCATTGGAGACATGAACTGTTGGATCAACCCATACATTGACTAATAACCATACACAACAGAGACACAACAAGGGCATGTGAAACTTCGCATGTTAAAGGCCACCTTGGGCCTATATGATCTTTTACCTAAACGGTCGCCTCTCCTGCAGAACATGACACTCCCACATGTGCACAATGGTGTACTTATTTCTATGTCACAAATAGACCTAATACTCATGCCGCTAATTTTATGACATAAAGTTTATAAATTCAAAACTACAAAAATCAAAATTCTCTAACCACCAGCTAGTTTTTGTGTCCTTCTCACCAGCAAAAACAACTACCCAAGCACCCAGGCGGTGCATAATACACCAAGAAAATTTAGCTGACTCAGAATTTCAATCCTGGGTGGAGGAAAAGTCCTCAACATGGGATTTCTAAGCACCTTTTTGTTCAGACCACTGATCTCATGGAAAAATTTCAATAAATCAATAATACAACAGATTAAACATACAACATCTAAAAGATACAAGGAGCTTCAGCCATCATTAATGCACCTTGGTCAAAATTGATAACGTTGAAAAACGATGTCCCACGCACAGGATACAGTCCTAGATGGGTCGCAGATGGGCAGAGGTTTCTGCACATCTAAACACCTTGATATGCAAACACCAACACCATGTTAATATTTAATATAGAGCAAAAAACCTAAAAAAATGGAAAAACTTATTTAAGTTATTTTTTCAGTCAATTTTACACCTAAAAGAACACAGTAGCCTGCACACAGGTCCTTTGACCTGATACATCCATAGCAGAAACACCAAGGAAGTTGAGACTGAAGTACACAGGTTTTATACAAATTTATATAAATCCAATCCAGTTGAACCAACAAAAAATCAAAAAATTCCTCATAGATGCACATATCAACACTGCAGTCAAACTAATAATTTATCAATTTAATATTGCATGAGGAATTATGGGAAGTGATGTGTGATGCACCATGAGAGAAATGCCCTGGACCTGATGGGCTTCCCTACAAATCTTTATAAAAAATAATTTACTAACATATCTAGTATTCTTTTAGCTTCCATGAATAAATGCATTATGGAAACATGCCTTCTACCTGGAGGCAAAGAAGCATACACAGTCACTCTCTCCAAAAAAGGAGATGGATTATTCCTACCAATTGGTGCCCAATATCCCTAACTGATACTGACACTAAAATATTCAAAAAAATATGATTAAACAATTAGGGAAAATTGCAACTAATGTGATACCCTCATCATAATATGGATTTTTCCCAGGAAGATTCATATAAGACAATATTCACACAGTTGCAAATGTCTTTCAATCTAAAACCTCTGAAGCGCTTGTCATTTTAGATTAACAGAAGGCATATGACAGGTGAACTGGACTTATCTCAGGGCCTGTCTTCAAAAATTTAAACTCCTAAATAGGTTTATAAGCTGGTTGATGTTGTTTACAGAGTAAGCCACCATGGCTGTGTGCAGAGCAGATTTTTTAACTAACCTATTTTTTCCACAGAGGGGACTCAAACAAGGGGACCTTCTAAGTCCTCTACTATATAATTTTAGTCTTGATTTCCTAATCTGGAATACAAATGCCCTCATAATGGAATCAATGTCTATGGCCAACCACCAGTCAAAATGATATCTTTCACTGATGACTGTGTGGTGATTATCTCCAGCAACCAGGATGCTTGCATACTTGAGTAAATAAAGTATGAGAATACTCATCCATGAGCAACGCACCACTCAATACTGGAAAAACTGAAATTATACTCCTGGGGAAATATCAGACCCATTGGACACCATCCACCTTGGGCCAACATACCAATAAAACATCAAAACTCCTCACCAGGCCTAGGAGGTGAAGATAATCAATTAACTCACTGGAACTTCCCTTCACTACCAAGCTGGCAGCTGGAACTGTCCGCCACTTAAGGGGTATGGTTAGAGGCAGGAGGTTATGCCAACGTCATAATGGAAAATAAACTCCTAGATAAAATAATAAAACACATTGCATCCTAACATGGACATCATACAGGTCTAACTGGATGAGTTGTGATAGCTGATTCTGAGATATTATCAATTAAGTGGTTTACAGCACATGCAATTGCTTTCTAACCATCCTTTTTTAATACAATAAATGCTCTAATATAGTGATGGCTTTGGTCTATTCATAAAGCCCCTGTGCGCCTTGAAACTTTATTTGGCTCTATGAGGAATGAAAGTATGGGGATAACTAATTATGTAGAACAAGCGGCCTGTATACTAGGATCCTGGATAGCTCAGGTGACTAGTCCAGACCTTCCAAACATACATTAGGGTAGAGCAGCAATATCTAATTTTGCACAAGTGTTCCAATTAAGAAATCCAGATCATCCAAGCTCATTGATTAAGTATCTGGCATCTCACCTAATCGCTGCAGGACTGCATGGCACTTCTGTACACTTTAAACAAATACTTTTAGCCATGAGAAGAGCATAGTTGAAGTTCCACATAAGTGGCTATACCAGTCACCAAGGTCACCCAAGGCTAATTCACAGACAAGAAGTTAATGGCCAAGTACTTACAAATAACATAAACCAAAACACGAGTACCATTGCCAGGATTGATTGCCTGGATTGTATGGACATACCATACAGCCTGGAGACCCAAAGAGTGGTCTGAAAATACACACACCACTCATACTACAACCCATAATGCATGCACATGCATGAGATGCAGGCGGAGAGTGTATCATATGGCAGAACGATCAAATGCTTCCCGCTCTTCATGCACAATATGTGGCCAATATGGAAGCTTAGTACACCTCCTAGAACAATGTTCAACATCAGTAGCTATCTGGAAAGAGGTCATGCGCCTATTCCATCAAGGCAATAAACAATCATTCAGTTTATCTAGGAACATGTTTGCTATCAACATGGAGTCACCTATTCATCTATCTTTGCGGGCATTAATAGTAACAATAGCACTATGGACAATCCATACTATAGTATTGTATTCATTTACAGGAGCAACGCCTACCCACCAAGTAGTCATCAATCGTTTCCAATACCATATATTGGAACATTTTTAAGCATGGTTGTTTGGAAACATGACTTCACGCAACAGAAGGATTTTTAATTCATAGTTCCTCATATGGTTCCTAAATATTGACTCATTCCTTCACTCATGCTGCATCCAAGGATAATTCAGCATAAATCCCCCCATCATCTTAAACCTGGTGGTCCTGGAAGCAACAGGAGGGGCTATGAACCCTCTGGGGTGTCCTTAATTGTTCACATTTTATTATTATTTTATCCTCATTATGTTGGAAGTATACATCCCCTGGTCAACCTTTCCTGAATAAACTTTAGGGTATTCTTTGACAATAGCATCTACCTGGAGGGCGACGTTTACTCCTTTCATGGAAGGTGCATCTGAGGATGGACCCAGCTCATCTGGAGAGACTAGGTCAAAAATTTGACAGACGTATGGCTTTGGTTGCTCATGAGGTCCTTCTTCCAATGTGGCCTTAGCTTGCACTCATGTCAGTACATTTTCTCCCCCAACTGACTTCTGATATAGGAACTTGTCATTATACTGAGGGAATTTTACTGAATATACTTTAATGGGTTCATATGAAACGTTTGGGGTTGGGATAGCAGTTTAGAGAGTCCCATCTCTACTCTGCTCCATCTTTTCCCTGTTAGTACTGATCCTGCTGTATGTAGTGAACCCAACAGTTAGGGTAAACTTTGGTCAATGTGGCTAGGGTGACTGCATTCAAAAAATTTACCCCGTAAGGTCCACATCCTTAGTTATCATAAGATGGCCAAGGCTGATAATTTAACTGATGTCAGTTGGCATAAACAGGCCCAGGTCAAAAGTTGGATGCTGGTGATTATCATAGGCAGGTCTGGACTGGAAGTTAAACTGCTGGGGGTAACTCAACCAAGGGCAAGGCACATAGTTATAATAAGTCTGGGGATTACTAGGCAGAATCAGAACTGGATGAAGGAATTCACCTGAATAAGAAGGTCCAGCAATGGCTGCGGCATGTTTCTGATCTGTATTGGGTGGAGTAAGGGTAGCGGATAGGTTGCACAAAAATTAAACAATCTTGAGCAGGGGTACATCATCCTTCAAAACTGGATCCATAACGTTATAAAGTTTGCAGTATGACTTCACTATGGAGGTCATCAAAAATGCTCACATCAGATTCAGATAAAGTCCCTGCCCCAATTTACATGTGGGCTTTCACTACAAATTGGTCAGAAAATGCAATGAGGGTCTCATTACACTGAAATATAATGGCCAAGAACTCAGCCTTCTACTGCAACATCTTTGAAGTACCTCAAACAACTGCAGAACAGTACACTTTACCTCTTGATATGTTATGGAACTGCTTGGAGAGATAACAAGTAATTTGTTCAGCGCTTCCAGCATCCAAGGTGGCTATCAGAAACTTAGCCTTGCGCCAATCTGAGGCTCCTTTTGCCACAAAATTAAATCATTTAAAAAAACCATGGATGTTCCCATCCTGGTCAAATGAAGGTAGCTTATTGATATAAACCTACTCCTCCCACTTGTAGCTGCAAGCCTTTGGAGTGTACTGAGGAATGGTTCAAGACCCATAGGCAATATCTTGTTGAGGTGCTGGTTCAGTAGGTTTAGCAGCATACAGCTTGTCTGCTGCTTCAAAGGTAGCGTTGGTCCCTTCAGTGGGCATTAAAGCTATCACCTGGGGGAATTAGTTTGCTGATACATAATCATCTCTAAGGTGGCCATCATGGGCTGAGTAGCTAACGCTGCCTGCAGTGTTGGTGAAAGTCTCCCCAGCCGGGTATCCAGCCTCATATTCATCATGATATAAATTTTCCTGAGGGGACTTGTAGTTTATCCACTTCCCAATGAGGGCGCTGAGGGTGGGAGATACTGTTTAACTTCCACTCTGCACAATGTAGTTGTTCAATAGTGTTGTCCAGGCAATTAGCAAGTTGCTTGTTCTGTTGTCCAAGGACCCACATTTGGCTGAATGTGTGTTGAGATGGTTCATAATGTCATTACACTCCAGAAAGGAGCTCATCCTGCTTCTTGAGCACCACGTCTAAAGCAAGTTTAAGTTCTGCATATTTGGCTAGTGCATTATGCCATGGGGATTTCCTGCCAATGCAAGCCTGATGTGGCATAGCCAGCAACTGAAGAGTTTTTATTTTTATTTTTTGTGGTTAATCAATGGGCACTTCATAGTGAGCACCACTGTTATAATTTTGGCAATATTGTTGAGATCTGCCATAAGGGTCACACAGCGTCATTCTCACTGAGCAACAGATGGATGATGTGAGGATTGCCAGTCCTTGAGAAAAACTTAAATATTTTTAATAAAATAAAAAGTAATTTTCTTTGACCACACCACTTTATTTACCTTAATACTAATAGCAGATCCTTTCTGCTCCACTTTCTACTTCCTACTAACAATACTCCTCCTTTAATCTTCTCATCTCACTTGTATATCAGCAACTTTGGGTAATACAATTTTTTTTGATTGGGCTATTCCTTACCGCCATATCCTCTTTGATTTATTCTCATAACTGTGAGATCCTGTCAGGGTCTATTATTCTTAAATTCACTATTTCCTTAGTTCAAGGCAATCTACTACATATTCATCATTAATTGACATCACCTTATCACCTTATCTGGAGGCAATCCAATAACTATCCTTTTTAGGCTCAGTGTCACCTTATTTTAAGGCGCTCAAATATTTGTACATCATTACGTTATGGTTGACAGATTTTAGCCAATCTGCTGCAGCTATTTGGGGCTTATTGCCCAGTCATATCATAATCTCAACGATGGGATAAACTTAATTTTGACATTGGTGAATCATGTTGGAATCCTGGAAATTTTATTGCTTGCTGATGCTTTTGCACAGTATTTCAGCAATATAAGCAGTTGCAGAAGTGTCAAACTCTCAACTGTTGTTAAAGATTATAGAGGTGAATTAACCACAAAAATTAATTTAAGTTAATAAAATTTTATTAGTAGTTGAAAATGGAGACAAAAGCAATACTATTAAAATATTGTCATTTAGTATTTAATTACTTGAGGGCTAATAGTAAGATACCTGCAAACTCAGGTTAGGTGGGGAGTGGCTCAATTTAGGTAAATGAAGATTTAGCCTATTGAAGCACTCAAAAGTCTCTTCACCTCATCTTGACTTCAGTTCTGGCAAGTGATTGATAGCAGGTATGATATGTCCATGTGGTAAGGATTTATTATGGGTGATCCAATAAGACATCTGAAAAATATTTTCACCTCTCAAGACCCCCTTCAAGTCTATAAAAGGGGTTGGTTTTCCCTTAAGTGACAGCACTAATCTTAAAGAAGTGCAAGGGCAAACTTTAAATACAGTTTGGCTATTCTGCCAGGGTTTGGCAGATTTATAACACCCAAACTAAGCTATTCAGCTGGTGGTTGGGAGTAATGGTATTACTCTGAGCTAACTGATCCCCTTAAATAGTGAACAAGAAAGTTTTCTTGAATATTAACTTATTCACCACTGGAACACTCTTCTCACTTAATTATATATGTAATTGTCTTACAAATCAATATCTTTATAGTACTTTTTTATTTATATTAATATTTATAGTGTCAATGGTGGTTGATTGTGAGTCTGGTATTTTGGTAGATGGACAATTATAGGTTTACTGTAATTAGATCTATCAACTTAACTAAGTTGATATCAAACTGCATAGTAAACATCTAGTACTAAAAAAAAACTGCATAGTAAAACTATTAAATCTTTCATATTGACTAAAAACCACCAACCACTCAACAAAATTTAATTAACCTTTCTCATCAACCAATCATCAACTGTAAACAGAAACCAGTGAGCCTATTTAATTAACTAAACAACCACCAGTTACTTACCAAAACTAATGATACAAATGAATTAATTAAATTACTATCTGCTACATAAAATTATTGAGCCTATCAAATTGACCAAACAACAACAAACTGCTCATTCAATATGATATTAAGTTTGCCATTATACCTTGAATATCATTGATGCATTCTTTATATAACTTTTATCTATTTTTTTATATATTTAAAAGAAAAAAAATAGCCTGAGATAGTTACCAATGTTCATAAATATTTGTGCCAAGTTTAGCTACTTTAATATATTTGTTTAAGAGATACTATAAAATATAAATACAATAATATTTTATTTTTATATAGAAACAATGAGTTCTCAAAAAATAGAGATAGTGAGTTTTCAAAAAAAACTGATAAAAAATAAGTAACTTTGAAAAACACACTTAAAAATTTTCCAGGAAAAAAGAACTTCCCTTCAAAGCAAATTTTGAGGGAAAATGAACACCTTCAAAAATGTGCTTAAATCTGGATATATTTGAGAAAGTATTAATAATTAACAAAACCCTTTCTGAAGTCAGTGCCATGTTCCAAACTGACTTATAGAATTTTGCTCACAAATACAAATTAGAGCTGATGTAGGCTTAGGTCCAAGTGTAAACTATAAGCAACTAAGAATATACAGTGTGGAGTATAATAATATAAATATCTATTATAAGTCAGTTTATAATATGGCACCAACTTCAAAAAGGGTTTTATTGATTATTCATACTTTCTCAATTACTATATACTTTTTAGTACCTTTTTTGAAGCAGTTCTTTTTTCCCTAAAAATTACTATGCGGTCTGGTGTTTACTTGGTTAAGTCAATAAGCTTAGTTACTGTAAACTTATTGATGTCCATCTACCAAAATACTAGACCTACAATTGCCCACCATTGACTCTATAAATCTTACTATGAATAATCATATGAAGATGGTTTGAAGCTATCGATTTGGCAATGTCAGAATTAAGTTTATTTAGAAATAAACTACTCTCATAATTGGCCACTATCGCTTTTGATAAGGGTTAATCTTAATCTACTTAAAAAAATTTCACTGACGTACCTATGTACTGACTGACATCTGAAACCTTCGAGTCTGATAGGGTCGATCTATTTGGGTGAGTGGGTGAGAATTGGCGAATCTTATCGAATCTGAAATTATCGAGCCTGATGGGTTCAATCTATTTGGGCGAGTGGGTGAGAATTGACAAATATCATTGAATAATTCACCAAATTGCTCACCTGAAGCTAATCGAGTCAGATAAGTTTAATCTATTTGGGTGAGTGGGTGAGAGTTGGCAAATAAGATCGAACCTGAAACTATCAAGCATGATAAGTTCAAACTATTTGGGTGAGTGGGTGGGAATTGGCGAATATTATCTAATAATTAACTAATTGCTCACCTGAAACTCAACAAAAATCAGTATTAGACTTTAAGTAGATTAAGTAGCTAGGATAATCGGCTCACTAGCCACGAGAGCAACAGCGAAGCTGTTAGTCCGAGTGGCTCGAGAGTAGTGCTGGCATAGCCTATAGGCTACAATGAGCTCATCATTTGATAAACTAAATACCGTAGCAAAGCACGGGTATCTGGATGTTAGGTTTATATATTTAAAAACCTGCCTAATTTCGTTCACCTAATTGATAAAATACTTTTGGCAAGCTAAGTAGAAATTGATTTAGTAGTTTGGAAGATGTCACAAACTCAATGATTTTAAGTATAAAGAGATGTTTCGGGTAGCAGTTTGGTATTATTTGATTGATTCGATAGTTTTTTTTGTTTGGCCGAGTGGTTGATGGCTTTTGTTTGAATCGATAGGACACAGGTTAGTTTTGAGGGGTGATTAGTTATTGGTTGTTTTGATAATTTCAGTTAGGTTTACCTGAGTGGTTGGCGGGTTTTGGTTGATTCGATTGAGCAATTAGATTTGGCTGAGTGGTTTTGTTTATCTATAATATAAAATCTAAATTAATAAATTGAAAATCTGAAATTTTATAGTCACCGTAGCGAAGCACGGGTAAACGGCTAGTCTATTTAATAAAACACATTCACTGACTGATGTACTGACTGACTGACATCTGAAACCTTGAAGTCTGATAGGCTCAATCAATTTAGGCGAGTGGGCGTGAATTGGCAAATATTATTTAACTAGCATCCAGATACCCTTGCTTCGCTACGGTGTTCATAGCTTACCAGACAATTTGAATCTTTATTTTAGATTTTATATTATAAACTACCAACTACTCGCCCAAACCCATTGACATCGTTTAACCAAATTCCACCAACCACTCAGCCAAAACCAAAAGCCCTATCGAATCAACAAAAAACCACTAACCATTCAGTCATAATATAATCAACTGAAACAATTAAATCACCAAATAAGTGATGTTACCTGGCATTGCTCAGAATTTAATAAACAAATAATTTGAAATGATTAAATTGGATTTTTTATCATGTTGAAAGCCCATTTTACCCAGCATTGTTTTTTGGGTATAATTTAACAGATAATATTATTTATATTTGTTTATATACTTAGCACTATGCAGAACTATTGTTTAACTTTTATTTGAAGCTTTTGAAGCTTTCAAACTAGCAAATTTAGACACCGTCGTATTTGGCACAATTAATATGTATACTCTTTAAAGAAGGTTCAAGCCAAACCTAACAATGCTTAAGCTTTTTAAAATTTCTTCTGAGTGCATTTGTTTATTAAATCGGTTAATTATTATTGCCTAAAGAATTTTAGGAAGAATTTATTGTAAAATTACCTAAGTGGATGCCTATGCATGAATTTAGCTTAAAAATGTTTTGTTGCACTTTATTTTTTTTAGTAAAATTAAGCTAAATTTTTCCAACATATTCAAAATTACGCAATTATAGTAAATGAAATATAAGCATAAAAACTACTAACAATCATATAATGTGCCACATCAATGTCTTAATGATTAAAATGTTTGAAGCATAATAAAGTGGTTGTTGTATAAATTCTTAATAATTTTTCATAGAATTAAACAATACCACAAAAAGTCGGTTGAAATTATTGCTTAAAACTTGAACATGTTCATGTGTGCAAGTTTTTGAGAAAACATATTCCTTAAAGATGTAATTATATTTAAACAAGCTAACACCTTAATCATTTAATTGATTTCATCATAAATTATCTCTTACGCTAAAAAGTATAGACAAAGTTGTTGTTAATCCATAACAAAACAATCCAGTAGATGCATAAAACTCGTAGAAAGTAGAACTTGTTTTAATGCCGAAAACCAATCGAATCAAAAGCGTCTTTCTTTAAAAAGCCTCCAAACTTACGCAAATTTATCAAAATCATATAGTCCCTTAAATCAATTCATCTTGATAATTAAGATTTAATTTCAATAAAAGATTTGTGATTGTCAAGTTTACGTCAAATGAGATTTGTTATTAAGTATGACTGTGTATTTCAGAATAACATTGTGTTTTCAATAGATGTTAGGTTATCTTACAATTGATTGGATAAAGCAGACACGCTACAGTTGAACCATAAACTTTAGAGACTAGAAAACGCAATAGTCACAATTGATTTTTTGTCAACAGTGTGATTTTAACTATCTTGCTTTTGACGCATCTCAGATAGATCCTTCATAATTTGGTCTTCTTTTAGCTGGGTAACACCTGGTGTAAGTATTAAAGGGTTAAGGGCAACAGCTAACAACGTCATAAAAAAGTGGAGTAAAAGGATATGAGTATGCAAGCGCTTTTTTGGCTTTGGAACTTCAAGATCGCCTCGTTTGCGGTTTCTTCGGCTTGAAGAATGAGTACGAGCAACAGTTTCAATTTCATAACCTGAAACATTAGCTGCAAACAAAGTTCATACCCAAACCACTTCTAACATCTATTTTTTCTTTTTCTTCCTTTAGTTTTTGTATTTTGTCTTCTATTTCAACCAAAAGGTTGGCGCGGATGATTTGGCACTCCGCCTTTACGAAAATGAATAAAGGGAAAGCCTGAAAGGTACCTGAAATTCATTATCTGCTAGCCTTAGTTCCGTTTGATATATTTTTTCAATCAGATTAACCTTATACCTATAAAATAATCTGGCGGAATAAAAAGCGTCTTCTCTTGTTTTCAGAGCTTTTCTAAATTCAGCTGTACAGTTGAAGCCGGCAAAGAGTTAAGTTTATGTGACCGATTTACCTTTTTGGATCAAGGAAAGCTTTTCGTCACAAGTTTCAATCCTTTCTTTCAAGATTCTAAAAGAGTTAGTATAGAAACCAAAAGATAGCTCAACCGTGATTGCTCTTTGTTGAATTCAGCTTCTAATTTACAGATATTTTTCAAGATGGAAAAGTAAATCGTATCTTTAGTCTCGCCATTCGGTAAGATTTCGTCCGACGACATTGTTTAAAATTATGGCTTATTGTATACAATATTAAATTTGAATTTAAAAGAATGTTGTTAAATATAGTTCTGTTTAATATTTTCAATCAGACGCTCCTAGATAGTTTGATGAGGATTTATAACAAGTTTGATCGAGTTAAACTAGCAAAGGTTCAACCATGACCATTCCAAAAGTTGCGTCTTTGTCCTTAAAGTCGTTGAATTAAGCAGGACTAAACAGCTAATAAGCAAAGTTTCTAAATTCAGTTCATTATTTTGGAGCTATTTAGAGAACGAATAGATCCGGTATTAACCAATGTCTTTTGTAGCAAAATTTTGAATTACTTTTTTATTAAACTACCAGTTGACAATTAATCTCGTTTGTCTGACTTAAAACCTCGAAAAATTGGATATTTACGTACAAGTTTTCTTTACGACCAATTAGCTAACTATCTTCTTAACCGACTTTGAAAAAGGAGGTTCTCAATTCGACTTTATATTTTTTGTTTTTTGATGATATATGTCCTATGGCTGGGGGGTAAGTTCAAAGTATGAGATCATACCTGACGAGCTTAAATGATTATGGGTGTGGATTGTTTTTGCATAGGTTGACCAATAAAATCGACTAGATTTAATAGATTTAAAATGAATTATTGTAGATGGCGATCAATAATCTTATTATAGATTGGCCAATTAAATCAACCGATCGATATTATATATATTGACATGATATATATCCTATTTTACTTTCTAGAAAGGCACAACATTGGTATAGTATGAACAATCAGTTAGTCATTACCCATAATAATGGTACAAATACCTGGTGGGTGAAAGATATATATCATGCACTTAAGCTTTTTACCATAAGGTAAAAGCTCTAAATCATTTTTTGATATGTCCTATAGTTGGGGGGACTTCAAAATCCAGGCAAGTATGAGATCATAAATGACAAGCTTAAATTATTATATATGTGTATCATTTTTGCATAGGTTGACCAATAAAATCAACAAATTTAAGTATATTATTGTAGATAGTGATCAGTAAATTTGGCATAAATTGTCCAATAAAATCAACTAAATTTAAAATGTCTTAGTGTAGATGCTGATCAGTAGATTTGGCATAAATTGTCCAATAAAATCAACCAAATGATATTATACATATTATACATACTGACATCAATATGTCCTATGGCTGGGTATATGTTCAAAGGCTGGGCAATGGCATGACATGATAATATGATGAGTTCAAATTATAGATAATTATTGATAAGTTTGGTATGGTATTGGGTCAATCAAACAACTAAATAAAATAAAAGGAAGTATTATAAATGACCAAAGGTTAATTTAATAAGTAATTGGGCAAATCAAGTAAATATACAAATATCATATAAAATTCCTACCTTAGGGTAAAAAGCTTAAGTAATAAATGTATCTTACTTACAGCTGGACATTGTTCAACTTTATAACATTCTATTTACAATCATGCTGTGATGTTAATTGAAATTTTGTCATTTAACTCTTACAAACTTGGTGTGGTGTACCAATCAAATTGTGAAGAATTTACTGAATGGAGAAAATTGACATTCTACCCTCTATGATTTAATCAGTGAGTCTGGAGTCATCAAAGAGAGCAAATCAAAAAGTTCCAAATCTAATGAAGTTGATTTACTTAATTTTGCTGCTGATTGTTCAAAGGTATGGGAAAATTAGATGCTCAAATTTGAATTAGATTCAATAATATACCTGATGTCCTCACCACAACTTAAATGGATCTTGAAACCACACATTTATTTTAAAGAAGTTTATGCTGTTAATTTAAAGTTTTCAGCCAATTAGAGCACAGAAATGAATCAAAACTTGGTATCTGTTAATATGACATCAATAAAAACTATCAAACTGCCCAACTAATCAAAAGCTGTGGAGCAACCATATGCATATGTCCCTGCTAATATCCCTAATGCCATGTTTGGAAAATTATAAAGCAACAGGTCAGAACTCATGGGCATAACCCAAATTTAAAATAAAACCATTGATCCAATCAAATCAACCAAATATTAACCAAACTTTTTTAGCCAAAACCATTTCCCAGATCAAATTAACCAAATAATGTCAAACCTCTCAGCCAAAATATTATCAATTTTCACAAAAAACTGAATAAAATTTTCCTCTCTATTATATAATTTTTATTTATTATACTATGCTTTGAACTAATACCTACCTACATTGGTTTCCCTTTTTATAGAATATCTATACCAAGTCTGGTTAAAAATGATTAGGTAGTTTGGGAGAAAAGGTTGAACAAACACACTTACATGTATATACAATGATTCTACTTATACAATGATTGCTTAAACCACACAACTAAATGCTGCCTAATTTAAAAATTAATTTATATAAATTTTTGAATCCATCCCTGTTATCAGCTATCCTGCCTGCTATCACTCAAAGTTTAATTAGGACAATCAAACCAATCACTTAAGTAATCTAAATATCACAATCATCTTTCTTTTATAAGTTAAATGACAAGATGCAATGATGACATCACAGCATGATAATAATTGAAATGGTAAAGGTAGTTTTAAACAATGTCTATCCATAAGACCTATTCATGCTTTTAAGCTTTTTATCATAAGGTAAAGCTTAATATATATTTTTCTGTTTGTTCACACATAACTCTGAACCTACTGGACCAATTTGGATGATCAGCTTTTTCAAAAAAGAGAATGACCCAAATTAGGTTCCATTTTACTTTTGTAAGTGTTGGTCCAAATAGGACCATTAATCTAATAAGTATATTAAAATAGACTGGAAGCAATGGATAATTATGGACTAATACATCTTGTGTAAACTTAATTCTGGCATTAGTAAAGCAATAGCTTCAAATCAACTTTTAATATAATACATATCCTATGGTAGGGTATGTCCAAATTTAGGCAAGTATGAGATCTTAGAATGATGAGCTTAAATCATTATAGATGGCTATTATTTTTGCATAAAATGACCAATAAACTCAACTAAATTTGATAAAATGAATTATTGTAGATAGCAATCAGTAAATTTAGCATAGATTGACTAATAAAAAACAACTAAATTTAATAAAATGATTTTATATAGATAATGATCCATAAATTTATTATTGCTGATAAATAAAATCATATATATTTAATAAAATAAATTATTATAAATAGCAATCAGTAAATTTAGCATCAAATAACCATTAAATTCAACTAAGTTTGATAAAATAAATTAATATAATATTAGTTTATGAGATACTGTATATATAATGAATTTTATTTTTATAGAGAAATAGAGAGAGTTCACAAAGTTTATATAGAGACAGTATATTTTAATGAAATTGGAAAAAAGAACCACTTATAAAAATACACTATTTTTTGAAGAAAAGAACAAAGGGTAAAGGTTTTTTTTGGAAAAAAAGAAATCTAATTCAATTTTTTTGAGTAAAAAGAACCTTCTTTTCAAAAATCTTCAAAAGTATGAAAGAATTGAAATATTATAGTCCTCAAAAAACCTTTTTGAAGTCAGCGCCATATGTTAGACTGACTTATAATAAGCATTTATAATATATATATATACTCAGTGTCATAGTTACATGACATAATTGAGGGGACAGACTTCAGGGACAAAGCTGGTCATCAGAAGGCCAAAAAGGTCAAGTTACAAGGCCTTCCCAACTTGAAACATACCTGAAACAATGCTGGGTACAGGCAAGGTATGCCCAGGTTGGTCCAGGGGATGTGTGTGATGCTCAGCTGGGCATTACAGCTAGGATGTTAAAACACACCAGCTATGCCCTCAACTCTGATGGTTCTTTATAATTAATAGAGGAACAGGGATTCAAAACCTGTTTCTTTATAGTATTGCTAAGTCAGGTTGAGTCAATTTACAATCTATAATTTGAGTTAGGACAATCTCAAGTTACAGGACCCTGGCTGATGGTAGTGTGCACCTATTGGTTTTCCTAGGCTTAGCACCACTTCTGCCAAATAACAACTCTCCCATTGTGTTTAATTGAAGTTCTGCAAGACCAACTTTCCTTGTTGGTCGTCTGGTTTAATAAAACCATTTGTTTTAATTTTTGTATAAATGCATTAATTCAGTCCTGTTTGTTAACCTCACAGAGGTCCAAATTAGCTATATGCATGCCATTCTTTCTTGAGCTCTTTTGTAAACTTCCCTTATAGGTGGTGTTTTATGTACCCTTTACTCAGCAGTGGGTTCAGTATTAATGGTGTGAGCCCTTGACCACCACCTTTACTGGAACTTGAGCATTACAGACACACTCTTGACATTAGACAACTAACCATATTTTTGGTCTTGCAAGACTTATTTCAAGTGGAAGGTCTTTCTAGTGGTATTTGGGCACTTTGGCTGTGCACCATGGTTGAGAGATTTTTGTCCACATAGATTTATCATCCTCATTGACAGTATGCCATAGGGGCGTTTCCTTTTTTGCTGCTTGTGGTGAAATTTTCACCCTTTTGGCAAGTACATGGTGGGAATGGACAGTTTGAAGCCCAGATGCTCATGCTTTCAAGTTTCCCATCTCTGTATTTCGTTATAATAAGACCAGCCCTGACTCCCCTCCTCCAGGAGTTGAGTGGCTGCGTTGACTTCTACTTTAGGCACCTGCCTGGGTATTTTATGTTTATAAATTTGTGATGTAAGTGTCCAAGAGTAAGAGAGTGCAAAGTGTCCCTTGGTGGCAGGGCAACCTTGTGTTACTGCTTTTGAACTCTCCTGTGGGTCACTTGTGCACCTTGGTGTTGGGCGTGTTGTGTTCCTAGATTTTTATGAATTTCCCTGTGTCTCAGTCTTATCTGTGTCTTTCATATCCCAAACATCATTTTACATGCTGCTTTGGATGCCCCTGCAATGGACAATCAAGTGAGTCAAGCATTCCCCTCTGGCTTTGATTATCTGATTGAAGCTTTTGGGACAATTTCCCTGCCCCAAACTGGAAGGGGCCATGTAATTTGTCCATCATTGTTTCACCTGAGGCATCCTCTATAAAACCAGCTCCAAAAACTTGCACACACCTCTGAAAATAAAGGATCCTTATCCTTCCATTCCTTTGATTTTGGCGGAATTTGAAGGTGAGCAGGGGTCCAGCCCTAAAGTAAATTGAATGTCTCAGTTTATTCTGCTGCAATGATGTTATCTGTTGCTGCCCCTATAAATATGCCACTCAAGACTATTGTTTTTCCCTGAACAGGGCAGAGTTTCCCATCAATCCCTTCTCCATTTTTGGCAGAATTTGAGGGTCAAAAGAGTCTAGCCTTGAAATGAACAAAAATGATCTTATTAAAATAAAATTTTCTTAGCATCAATTCAGATGGTGCAAGCGGGATCATTGACAAAGGGCCTGGGGGTGATGGCCTTAGATTACTATGTAAAACCAGCCATTGAATCAAGGATGGGGTTGTTAATGCCCAAAAACGCGTTTTATAATGCAGATTCATTAAATATAAATGAGCCAAATATCATCTCTTGTGGTTCTAATATGGGACTTATCTATGTATACCAGATTACCCCAGATAACCCACACTTGACCTCTACAATGATTTGCAGAACACAGGAGGTAAAGAAACAGTTATAATTAAAATATAAAAATATTTGTGCAATTGCTGAAGATATGGTGGGATATATGACCTCAGTAGTAAGAGTGGCCAACCATCCCTCTCCATTCTATGATGCAAAATTGCATATCCTGGAGGCATGCTTATGCTTAGTGAAAATTTTCTGGTGAAATATGGGCGTTGTCTGTTATGAATAAAGACATTCTGGATATTTTTTGTTGACAGCTACCCTTTCATACCCTTTAGGGAAAATCAAAACAACGATTTTGGTGGATACAGGAGCCTCTGAGAATTTTATTAACTAAGACATAGCTGACTACCTTAGGTTGAGTTAATTGACAGGTGGTATGGTTAGGGGAGAGGCTTTACAAGGTATTCCCGCGCTGAAGGTTCTAGGGCTAGTGGTTTATAAAGTTGGCCAGTATTATTTGGCTGACCACTTCAGGCAATCAAAAATCTCTTGTACCCCATTATTTTGGGAGTGGAGTGGTGGCAAAAGTTTGACGTCAGAACCAACTAGAAAGATAATACCATATCCTTAACATTAAAAAATGACCATGAATTAGTTATCCCCATGTCTGAAGCAAACTGTCAGGGAAATTGCCCCAATGGTCCAAGATCAACACACTCAGTCTAGCTTCACTGCTGAAGCCCTCTTTGGAGACACTCTTACCTTCCTGTTTAAAGGGGCTAGAATATTCGTTTGATGCAGCTTCAGATAATGTACTATCAGCTCATTGAGAGTTTGATTGTGGGTTCAAACTCACCATTGATCTGGTGTATATATCTTCTCCTATTCACCCCTTGACTGTATGAGAGGAAGCAGCGTTAGATGTTTAGGTCAAAGAACAGTTAGCTAAAGGTGCAATATTTTGGCGTACCTCTCCAATATGCCCCTCACTTCTCTTTGTGGAGAAAGCCAATGGTACTCTACACCCATGCGTAGATTATGGGAACCTGAACAATGTCACTGTACCAGATTTACATCCCATCCTGATGGACTCTCAGATTGCTCACTATGTGGAGAAAGCCAGAGTATTCTCCAAACTGAATTGCTTAAATGTATTCAATCAGGTCTGGATAAAGAAGGGCCAGGAGTGACTCACCACGTTCTGAACCAGAAAAGGAATGACTAGTTTCAAGTTATGCCCTTTGGGCTTATATGTGCTCCTGTTATCTTTCAACATCATATAGATGTGGCCTTGAGGGACCTGCTGGGTGTGTGAGGTGGCCTATATGAATGATATTATGGTGTTTTCCCCTAATCACAAGTTCATGCAATACATCTGTGACAAGTGGTGGAGAGTTTAAGGGCATCCAACCTTACGCTGAAAATCAGTAAGTGCGAGTTCTTTAAGTCCCAGGTCACCTTCCTGGACAACTTCATGTTTAACATGGCCACATAATAATTCCAGACAAGGAGCAGGAGATTCAAGAGTGGATGAAACCAACTTTAGTCAAGGAATTGAGGAGTTTTCTGGGGACGTGTACATTCCTTAAAAAGTTCACGCCAAATTTTTTAAGGTGGCTGCACCCTTGTATAAGAAAAATGGGACAAAGGTGCTCCAGTGGTCTCACATCCTGCAGGATGCCTTCCAAGCGCTAAAGTGCATCCTGTTGACCATGTCCGTCCTTCACCATGTAGATACTGAAAAAGAGTTTATTGTTGTTACTGATGCCTCCAACTTTGCCATATCAGCTGCCTTGTTACTAGTAGGTGGAGATGGAATAGAGCATCTGGTGGGATATTTTTCCAGGAAGATGTCTTTACCATAGTTAAACTACGCCATTTATGACAAAGAGTTATTAGCAGTAATTTAGGCACTGAACTATTGGCTTTATCACTTACATGGCTCATCCCAACCATTCTGTGTTTGTATATACCACCGCGCCTTGCTGTACTACCATGTACCTCATGTCCTGACCCCACGGCAAACCTGCTGCCAAGAGACACCAGACCAATTTCTGTTTTCTTATGAGTTTACCAAAGGCAAGGAGAATGGTTTGGCAGATGTTTTGAGCCAAAACTTTGCAATAGCTTTAGATTCTAATGAGGGGGAGGTTTTAAGTCCCAGGGAATGTCCCCAGTGTGTTGATCAGGCCCTTTTCCCATTTCCAAGTAAGAAGATACTGAAGAGGGCGGTGGTACCCCCCGTTACCCATGGCGACCTTGCCCACGTGGTAGATGAGCGTTGGGTAACAGCCCTTCCTCTTTAGATTCCTCCCCCAGTGCCCACAATTACCTCAGCAGAACTAGTACAATTAATCAGGGAAACTTGTGCCAAGATTTCCAAAATGAAGTCAATCAGTTTGAAATTGAGTAAAACAAGCCTGATGATCAGATCCCACATAGTTGAAAAGGGATGAAGACTGTTTCATCGGGAAGAATTGCTGACACTTTGAGTCAGCCAACACCACTATTGTCAAAATTAGTCCCCTCCCAAACTAGTCAGGGATCATCCCCAACATGCAGGTAGTAGCATCGGACACCATTGATGAGGGTTCAAAGGCCCTTCCAGCAAATTGGGCATTGCAGCAGATGCAACGCTTTTGACCAAACAAATGGCCCAGCGACTAGGCATGGGTGGGTTGGGCATCCTGAACCTGTTCCCATCCTATTGGGACTGCCCCTATGTGGGGTGGCCCTGGGGGATCCCCGCTGCTCATTGGGCTAAATGCCATCGCGCCAACCATTGTAAATGCAGTCAAGCCTTGGTTCTGGCATTTGAGGTCAAACTGAAAGCAACTCAGCCTGCCTCCAAATTCTTTGATGTCAGTTCACAGTGAACTTATCTGCCCCCATTCTCAAACAATTCGCTGGTTAGGTTGAAATTGAGGGTCTCAATACCAGCTTGTCCCTACATCAATTGACGACTATTTAATAAGTTGCATCACACTGAGAAAATTGTTGATCAATTCTCTTCACTTTTCTTACAATAAAGATTTGCCTCAAAACTATCAATTTTAATTTTATTGATATCCTTCTGGCTGCATTCCCAATGGCTTTTCTCTAATGGCCAGTTGGTCCTTATACTGGATGGGCACTACCAGTATTGATGGTCACTATGGCTCCTACCATCATAAACTGGATTCAGTGAGATAGATACTTCTGGCAATTCAACCCTGTTGTTGGGATTTTTGCCCATACTCTCAGCCTGCTAGATTACCTGATATCACTAGGGGAAAATTTCCTAAGGCGAAGTGAATCAGAAATTGGTTGGCCCAAGTTTCAGAGTAACTACATCTGGGGGATTTTGGGATATTCGCCTGGTCATCTCTTTGGGGATCAATCTGGACGAATACTTAAGATCTCATTGGGTGGAGTTGCTGACGAAATAGGGGCATCTGATAGTAATTAACTATAAGGTGTACATTTGAGATTGGTCAGGTTTCATCACCAACTAATTGGGAATGAATATCAAGTTGTAAGGTGAGTGATGCCGCCTGCAACTAGCAAATCAATTGGTTGGTGCGCGACCTGCCTTAATGG
Organism: Massospora cicadina; assembly: GCA_022478985.1. Classification (NCBI taxonomy): domain Eukaryota; kingdom Fungi; phylum Entomophthoromycota; class Entomophthoromycetes; order Entomophthorales; family Entomophthoraceae; genus Massospora; species Massospora cicadina. The sequence goes on from JAKSZP010014499.1 coordinate 158,382, forward strand.
GAATAAGTCCCATTACCAAAACAGGTCACTAGCCAAATATGGTTGGTTCGCTTGGATTGAGAGGAAAACGTTAGGGACTCGTTTTCTGACTCTTTCTGTTTAGGTCTTGAGGATGCCCAATGACAGAATTCTAGCCAGGATGGGGAAAATCATCATTACTGAGACAAGGATGGGTAATTAAATGGCAATGGTTGCTGTTTCATTGAAGAGGTGTCAACCGAGGGTTAGACAGCCAAATTCCCCACTATATATTCCCTAGGGTTCACTATAAAAAACAAGATAGTAAAGGAAATAATAACAGATAATAAGAGTTATTTAGTTCTAAGTTATCCATTTAGTATATAGTTAAACTATCATCAGCTTCCATTGTTCTGTTCTGTCTCAAGTATACTATTGCTGTGTGCAATAATTGAAAGACTCTTAGAGAGAAGAGTAAAGATCCAAGCGGGGATCTAGAGAAGAAGGAGTCACAATTGGGGATAGCTGCTGACTGCATGTTGGACTGAAGCAACTGTCACCAGGGTATCTCAGTGAAGATTGGGTGGACATGAGCAAGGGAACAAATCCCTATGAGTACAACATCATGATTATTTGATTGGGAATATTGGCTGAGCATTGGGCCAGAATATAATTCATACTCAACTACAGATAATAGTCTCCATACTATTATTGATTAATAATTCATTCTACTATACAACGTGATGAAGTGCATGAGGAACTGAACCTGTGCAGTAAAAAGATTACTAAGATTGTTGCCAATAATAACTTAACTTAAGTAAATTTTTACAAGTTGGTGCTCACTACAGGGGTAGTTGAGTTGAAGAACTTATAAGGATGACATATGAAGATGTTTCCAATTTTGGAAATAAGTTACTGAAGGAAGTAATAAAGATAGAACGTGAAGAGGATCAAATTCAGTGGCGTTCACCCAGCTCAGCAGTGGAGCTCTGAGTGAAGCAAAATGAAGATACTCAAGTTCAGGGAAAAGGACTTTCAGCCTAGATATGGAACTATATAGAGCTGCAAGGAAACCAGTTCCACCAGACATATACTTGAGATGAAGAGTCAGCAGGGCCAACTCAGGTTGGAATTGGGCCCACTGGAAATAGTACTAAGGAGCAGCAGGATCAACTCAGGTTGAAATTGGGTCCGCTTTAAATAGTCCTGAGGAGAGAGTGTTTAAATTAGGCATTGGACGAAATAGGAAGCAATCAATCCGGAGAATTAGATTGCTATACCAATGAAGATACAAAGGCAAAACAGGAAATGATTAATCCAAGCTAGTGGAGAAAATCATTTGAATCAATAACACTAAATCAATGGTAAGAAGTTTCTGGAGATGAGCTCATCAATTCAGGAGAAATTGGATGAAGCTGATGAGGCCAGAACAACCTGTGTAATCAAGGATAGCCACAAAGGCTAAAAATCGTTTTCAGGAGAAAAATGATCTGGACAATTGGACGGAACTGTTGGCTAATGAGATACAAAGATCCAAAGCATCAGTTGCCAAAATAAGAGATGAAATTAGGACCCGTCGGACGAGTAACCAGTCAGGATTAAAGGCCTAATATTCATGAGAATTGCCAAAAGTTGGCAAGTGTAGCCTATACGTGAAGAGACAGCGCTGCTGGTCATATAGTGAGAAAGGTCAATACTAATCAGAAGTATTGAGCCTAAAAGAAAATGGTTGCGATGTTCCCAGCGGACCTCTGAACCATTAAATGGTTATGTCCTGAGATTTTGGTTAAATTTTAGAAGATGACCACTGAACCAAATGGTTGGTTAAATCTTAAGAGGATAAGATTTTGAACCATGATAACTGGTAAGTTTAAGTACCTAGGGCCCAGTTTGGATGAAGGAGAAAAGAAGGACCTCTGAACCTTTTTGTAGGTTGCAAGTCCCATTGCAAAAAAAATACAAAGAAATATATAAACTATAAAAGTATCAATTTTATGGTCTATGAGTTTCAGACCTAAGAAATGATGAGAAATCCTGATGGCCTAATGGAGGAAATTCCACTCTTGATGGGATGAAATTATTGGCCAGGGTAACCAAGAACATCAACCTATTGGTTGATCGAGAGCAGCTCACTTATCTGTCAGAAAGCCAGAAAGAGGAGGTGCTTGAATTGTTGAAAAGTATCAGGAAGTGTTCTCTCAAAAATGACCATGATTTGGGATGCTCGAGAAATGTGATCCATAAGGTTGATACTGGGGAAAATCTGCCAATCAGGATGAAATTAGATTGTCAGCATGAGTTGCTGAGAGTACAAATCTAACAGAAGATTTATTTGGGATTTCACCCAAATAGCTGAGCCATTATTCCATTTATTAAAGGATCTAAAAAAGGATCTATATGGAATGAAGAGGCCCAGGACTCCTTTGATGAGTTATGCTGGTATTTAATAGATTAACCAATTCTGAAATATCCAAATTTTTATCAGGAGTTTATTATTCAAACTGATGCTTTGTTGACAGCAATCAGCGCCATACTGAGCCAAGTAGACGAACTTGGGGATGAACATCCAGTGGCATATATGAGCTGACACTCTCAGCTGCTGAGAGGAACTACACCGTGACTAAGTGTGAATGCCTTGTGGCCATTTACGCATGCAAGCAATTTTGGGTGTAAATCCACAGAATGCACTTTAAGGTGGTAATGGACCACTCTTCGCTGTGTTGGCTTAAATTTGAGAGAGCCAGAAGGATGAGGCCCAATGGACACTTAAGCTCCAGGCTTATAATTATGAGATTGTCCACTGAGTGGGTGCTTCTCACCAGAACGCAGATGGCTTATTGCAGTTACCAAAGTCCAGATGGTATACCCGCAGGCAGATGAGCTATTCCAGAGAATGGTTGACAAAAAAATTGGGGATGAGCCCTGAGGAATCCAAGGTGCGCTTAGGAAAGTGATGGAAAATGCTGAGACCATGGATGGACAAGTATTTAAGACAATCAACTTGAAGCAGTTATTATTCACAAAACTTTCAGAAAGAGCAGTGATAGTGCAAGCAGCTCACAAGGTTGTCAGGCATGGAGACCTGAGGATAACAACTGACCATATTCACCAGTACTATTACTGGGAATCCATCAACTATGATGTCACGGATTATCTAGCTTGTTGCGTGGAGTGCCAGTTGCACAAAACACATAAGAATACAACTGGATACCAACTGGTCTGCCCTGGATTTTCCTGGCACATGGTGTCCATTGACATGATGGGACTGCTGACGATGAGCACAGGGGGAGTCAAGTACATTATAGTTGCTACAACCATCTGATGAGATAGGTTGATATGAAGGCCCTAATGAAAATAGATGCTACCAGTACTGTGAGGTTCATCCTGGATCAAGTAGTATACCAGCTTGGATGTCCGCAGGTCCTGCTTAGTGACAATAGGACCAACTTCACATCTCATGTGATCCTGAGATTAAATGAGATAATGGGGATCAGAGGAGTCATGTCAGTACCTTACCATCTGGAGACGAACGGACTGGTAGAAAGGGTGAATGGAACGCTGGCCGTGATGCTGAGGAAGCTAGTTGCAGGGAGAACTTCCACGTGGGGAATGTACCTGAGTTCGGTGACATTTGCCTACAATATTAGTCATCATATGGCGACGGGAAAATAAAGTTTGAGTTATTATACAGAAGAAAGGCTGCGTTGCCACCGATTTTATATTCAGTGGTGGAACCTACGTCAGGTATGAGTACCAAGCAATACCTGAACTGAAAGATGAGTATCCTGATCAATATGCAATTGCAAGCATTTGATACAACCTTGAAGAAAAGGATATGCGCAAAATTGACAGACAACAAGAACCAACTGGCCTTAGAAGAATATCAAATAGGGGAAAGAGTCGCCTATTGTGATACACATGGTTTCAGATGAAGAAACAAACTAGATGTGTTCTGGTCAGATCCGTTTGAAGTGATTGCTAAGAAAGTGACTAATGTCTATTCCATCAAGAATCTCTTAGATGGAAGAGTTGTGAATTGAGTCCACGCTAAGTATCTAAAGCAATGGATCAATGAAAAAAATAAAAGAGTTCCCAAAGGAGTAATGAATAATTAAGTTGGTCATGTCCTGATGATTAGGTCAAGTCCAAAAAAGGGACCTCTGAAACAATCTAGATGGTTAAATTCGAAAAAGGACCTCTGACCCATAGAAAACTGGCAGGTTTAAGTACCCAGGACCCAGTTTGAGGGAAAAAATAAGAAAGATGGACCACTGAACTGAAACAAGGTCAAGTCCCATAGGGAAAAAAGAAGAATAAAGATAAAAAATTGATAAAAGATATTGGAAAAAAGATTATAAACCGCATAGAGAAAAAGCCAATATAATTTTTTATTTTTATTTTTATTAATTGTCCTCAGTATGAGGATGATTCCACCTATGTCGCCTCTTGGGGGAGGGAGGATGAATTGCGGTAGGAAGGAACAGCTTGTCAAAATTGATATGAGATTGGATGCTAGTGAGGGCTAGACCTATATGAAACCACGTTCTTTGAGCGGACGCCAAGCCCTGTGAGAAAGTGACTAGGGGAAGGGAAATTGAGATGTCAGATGAAGCCAATTGCAAAACCTCAGAGTGGGGAGGAAAGCAACAGTATAAGAAGAGGCAATCAGTAAGTGTTTCCAAGTAATCCCAATATGGTACTGGAGCCAGAAGAAAAGTTCTGAGCACCTGATGACGGGCTTCATCAAGAACACCAGACATGTGGGCTGGCAACAAAGAAGTGATGCTTGACAGGGGTTGCCGAATCATGCCCCCTATCAACGCCATCAGCAGAAGATACAGATGGGAAGCACCAGAGAAGAGATAGTCATGCATAGATCGGATTGCATTCTGAAAGTGGCGACTACAGGCTTCTCAGAAGCTAAAGCTGAACAAACAGTGGAACCCAGGTGAGGCTGGAAGCTTTGTGACCAACTTTGAAGAACTTGGCCAGCAAAGTGAAGAGCATAAGTGGCAGTATCCTGATCCAGGATGTTATCAAGATCAGAGGGATTCAGCGCTAGGGTTAAAGTCTTGGTGACTTGGGCCCAGAGTTCAGCATAGGGAGCTCAAAGTGAATACTGTTACTGATGGTGAGCTCAGAGATCAGAACAGTGGGTTTGTAATATTGACCAAGTCAGAAGAGGAACTCAGGAAGCAGGTCCGACCTGGCAAGAAATGAGTGATCAAGAGCAACTGGCATAATCTCCAGAGCATCTATGACGATGGTCAGAGAATCAGCAAAAGGAGTCAAATCCAGGAGAGTTTTGAAAGCCAACTCTGGAATTGATGACAGAGTAAGAATCGGCTGAGAGTTGTTCAAAACAATAGACAGCCTGGTTTTGAAGGAATTATTTACCATTTACAGTAATTCAATGGAAGGAGTAGAAGCTGGCTCCAGACTAGGCGTATGAGTCCTGGAAGGACCATAAAAGAGGTTCCGCCAAGCAGCCTGACTCATCTTCTGGAAGAGATGAAGGTCTTGATCAGACAAACTATTCAGAAGCTGCTGGTATCGCAACTCAGAATTCAACATATGAGCTGGATGAGAGGGGGTGTCAGACTTATATGGAAGTTGACATTATGCACTCTACAATCCATTAAGCTCCAATTTCAGAGAAATTAATCTCAAAATTAATGGGACAAGATCTCCAAGGGAAGAATTAGGAATAACTTGAGCCAAGAGGTTTTGAAAGAAATAACAAGGGCGAATATAAATAAGTATTCTTAATTGAGCTGCAAAAGAAACATTGATGACAAGAGTCTCCTATCTAGGATGAGGAGAAAATCAAAAAATTTAAGGATGTTAGACCAAGAATACTGAATATGACAGTGGGTCATATACCCTGACAGGGGAAAACTGGATTCCAGACAGTATCATAATGAGTAAATTGATCAGCCAGGAACAACAGTAGGTCATGGGGACAGCGCTCTGAGAAGGAAGTAGTGAGGAGGAAGAGGAAGAACGCCATATGCTGAAGGTCGTCCTAAGCAGCGTTAAGTATTGATGAGTCTACTCCACTTGAACCAATGAAGTATTTGACCAAGTGTCCAAAGTGGTATTCTCATGCACTAGTCCTTTTCTCGCTGGAATTTAGGCAAGAGGGGGATGTGTTGGGATTTTTTCCCATATTTCCAGCCTGCTAGATTACCTGGTATCACTAGGGGAAAATTCCCTAAGGCTAAGTGAATCAGAAATTGGTTGGCCCAAGTTTCAGAGTAACTACATTTGGGGGATTTTGGGATATTTGCCTGGTCATATCCATCGGGGATTGATCTGGACGAATACTTAAGATCTCATTGGGTGGAGTTGCTGACGAAATAGGGGCATCTGATAGTGATTAACTATAAGGTGTACTGATTGGGATCGGTCAGGTTTTATCAATGACTGATTGGGAATGAATAGCAAGTTGTGAGGCGAGTGATGCTGCCTGTAACTAGCGAATCAATCAGTTGGTGCGCAACCTGCATTAATGGGTAATAAGTCCCATTACCTAAGCAGGTCACTAGCCAATTATGGTTGGTTCACTTGGATCGAGAGGAAAATGTTAGGGACACGTTTTCTGACTCTTTCTGTTTAGGTCTTAAGGATGTCCAATGACAGAATTCTAGCCAGGATGGGGAAAACCATCATTACTGAGACAAGGGTGGGTAATTAAATGGCAATGGTTGCTGTTTCATTGAAGAGGTGTCAACCGAGGGTTAAACAGCCAAATTCCCCACTATATATTCCCTAGGGTTCACTATAAAAAACAAGATAGTAAAGGAAATAATAACAGATAATAAGAGTTATTTAGTTCTAAGTTATCCATTTAGTATATAGTTAAACTATCATCAGCTTCCATTGTGCTGTTCTGTCTCAAGGATATTATTGCTGTGTGCAATAATTGAAAGACTCTTAGAGAGAAGAGTAAAGATCCAAGCGGGGATCTAGAGAAGAAGGAGTCACAATTGGGGATAGCTGCTGACTGTGTGTTAGACTGAAGTGACTGTCACCAGGGTATCTCAGTGAAGATTGGGTGGACAAGAGTAAGGGAACGATTTCCTATGAGTATGACATCACAAGTATTTAATCAGGAATACTGGCCGAGCGTTGGGCCAAAATATAATTCATACTCAACTATGGATAATAGTCTCCATACTATTATTGATTAATAATTCATTCAATTTTACAACGCGACAAAGTGCATGAGTAAACCAAACTTGTGCAGTAAAAAGGTTTTTAGGTTGTTGCCAATAATAACCCAACTTAAATAAATTTTTACACATGTCATTACAAACTTCTGCCAACAATATACTGGGATCTTGTGGCCTTACATCCACCATCTCCAAGCAAGGATCCGCCCCCTTATCTCCCCAGTAGAATCAACCCCTTCTATTGATGACCTTGTAGAAACCATACCTGTGGTACCACCCCCTGCAGAAAAACCTCCAGTGTCTGGGATGGTCTCCATTTGGTTTGTTCTCAGGGTGCTATTCACTATTACACTGCACCAACAATTTATCATTTCCCAATGACTGGCTCCATACAATGTTGTATGTGCGGCAATGCCTCTGGCATTCTGGCTTGCTTTTTGGGCGCTTATGAATCCTAACTGGCAGGACGGTCTAAACTTCTTCTGCTGTTTTCATGACATCATTGACCAACCATTGTTTCTAGCCACTTCCGCCCTGCTCTTCGAGGTGGGCATTGCAGTGGTTACCCTTTACCAAATGAACGTGCAATTAGTAGTCAGGTTTTTGTTGTTCATTATTGTCACTTGCCAATTTCAGGAATAGTATCCGCTCTACCTTGGAGAAATTTCTTCATACTGGCTGAGTTGCATGGATTGCTACCCCTCCCCCTCCTAGTAGCCCAGAGGGAAGTTCACATGTTCCTTCCTGTGAGATAGTTAATTAAGTTCTTGACGCCTCTCTGAGGTGCAAATGCATTTGGCAATTGTTTTTAATAACGCTACCGCGTTATCTCATGCCAAACAAGGGATCACTTTATTGATTGCTGTGGAAGGGGATGTCCGTCAGTGGGTTAGAGGCCTTCTGCGCTCTTTCTCACAAGTGGAAGATCCCACTTTGCTGATTGCCGTTCTATTGGCTGCCTTAAAACCTCCAGTTTCACGCTCAAACCACTTATTTAGATTGCTCTATACTATGGCTGAAGCCCCTAGCTTGGCTTCTTTGATCTCTACCTTCCATTAACTGGCTCCCACACTGGACCTCTCTAATGATATGCTTCAGGCAATCTTTAGATCAGGTTTGGATTCAGTTTCTGCTCATCATGAGGTTTGGTTCACCTCACAAGGAACAGTTGATCAAATATGTGCCGCCATGACTACTATTAATGCCTCCCCTCGCCATGCTTCCTGCTATCAAAAGGGAAATTTTATGATAGGATTACCCAACGACAATGAAGGCGTATTGTCTACCATTAAACCAGTGATAGTTCCTTCTTCCAATACCATCACTACTCCTGTGTCCGAGTTGACTGATTCCAATTCACCTATAAATGAATCTGTAAAAGCCCAGATGGAAGAAGTTGGCTCCCATACCCTCATTCTTCCCATCTTTGCTCCAGGGAAAGCCCCTGACCTTCCTCCCGATTTTCCAGTTATTTCTTCATTAACAACTGAAACACCCAAATCTTTCAATAAACAAAACTTCGCTTATTTCTTATTGCCTATGAAGATTATTATCAGATCCCACTTGTCTCCTTTGAGGCCCTGGTGGATACCGGAGATGTGGGTAATTTTATGAGCGTCAAGTTAGCCCAACAATTAGAACTGGACATGGATGCAGGTCCATCAATGATGATGGCTTCTTCTGCCTCCCAGACCTCGTATGTTGTCCATTGGCCAGTACCTTTTTGGTACACCAGTTTAGATTCTGTAATCATTTTTCCGCTATGATGAACTTGTTGTTTCCGGTGATCTTAGGAGTGGATGGTGGCTCCAACAACATGTCAAGATCCACCTGGAGTCTAAAATGTTGTCATTCATTAGTAATCAACTGGAGGGTGAATTTTCCCTGACTGACACTCTTAAGAAAACTCAAGGTTGCAGTTCTATTACTTCCCTCATCTCCCCTGAAGGCATACCGGCCAATTTTCCCATAAGCTTAATGCGCTATCAAAGCATCTTCGATTCTGAAAAGGCGGATTGTCTGCCCCATCACATTATATTTGACTTAGGATTTCATATGACATTGGAGTTGGTGAATATCAACTGTCCGTTCTATCCCCATACAGTGGAGGAGGAGATCGCGCTCAACACTTGGTTGGACAATATGCTGGGAAAAGGGTGGTTGTTTAAGGAGACATAGCCAGTTGCATCCCCCATCATCTTCACTAAAAAAGCTGATGGTTCCCTCCATCCCTGCATGGATTACGGTCATCTAAACAAAAAATGGTTCACAATCTCTACCACCTGCCTTTGGAGCAGGTGATAATCCAAGAAATAACTAAATCTCATGTGTTCTCCAAGCTGGATCTTGTCAACACTTTTAACCAGATTTGGGTAATGAAAGGGCAAGAATGGTTAAAAGCTATCTGGATGAAGCAAGGCATTTTCCAATTCCGCGTAATGCCCTTTGGGCTGAAGAATGCTTCCGCTACATTTCAAAGTATGATTGACAATGTACTGGGTGAACTCAGTTTACTTGCGCAGTCACATATATTGACAACATTCTGATTCACTATCTGACTCCTGAACAACATGCTATTGACTTAGAAGCAGTCATGGCCACCTTGCATAAGGCAGGTTTGTTTGTTAAGCCTTCCAAATGTGAGTTCTATAAGGAGGAAGTTACCTTTCTTGGAAACCTCATCCTTAAAGATGGCTACACAATTCCTCCCAATAAGTTGGATGCTATTTGAGAATGGCCAACCCTGACAACCCAGAAGCAATTATGGAGTTTCTTGGGAACCATCATTTTCTTAAAAAATTTTCCCCGGCACTTTCCCAGCTTGCTGCCCCACTCTACCCCCTTATAGGAAAGAATGTACCATTTTGCTGGATGCCCAAATGCCAACAGGCATTTGAATTGATCAAGGATGTGTTTTTATCCCCTCCCATTTTGAAACATGCAGATCCAACCAAGCTGTATATCATTGCATGCGACGCCTCCTTGGTAGCAGTGGGGCAGTGTTGCTCCAAGAGCACAATGGCTTGGAACATCTGGCCGCCTATTTTCTTGAAAGTTTAACTCTATGGAGCAGCCTTGGGCCATCTACAACAAGGAGTTGGCAGCTGTAGCATGGGCATTAACTCATTGGAGGTATCTGTTACAGGGTGCTCAACATGAGTTAATGGTCTGCACAGATCACTAGGATCTCTTGTATTTTGTAAACCCCAAAAAATGGCACACCAATAAGCACAAACCTATTGGGACTTGTGCAGTTTTAATTTTAAATTTGAATTCATGAAAGGTGCGCTTAATGTGCTTCCCAATTTTCTCAGCTGCAGCCCCACCCACTGTTTCTTGGACCTGGAGGAAGTGGACCTTAGTACCATGATTCCTGCCACCCAAATCCTGCCAATTGTCCCCCCTGTCATTTCTTCCATCGCTCTGGCTCCTGACGCCCTGCTATTTTCTCAGGTCTTATCTGGTCAAATGGTCTGCCCTGAGGGTGTGGAGTTGGTTTAGCAGTTGTCCCACCAAAACCATAAACTCTCTCTATACTCCTTGGAGGAGGGTCTAATTTATTTTCAGTCACAAATTTGGGTTCCTCCTCCCATCAGAACTGAGGTATTTCGTGCACATCATAATACCCCCACAGTTGGCCATCCCAGAAACAAGAAATGCATTGACTTTATCAAGAGGTCCTACAATTGGGCGGGTTTAACAAAAGAGGTTCCTGCCTGGATCGCTGATTGTGTTACTTGTGCTCGGGCTAAGTCAGATCGCTCTTGTAGAAATGGGCTTTTACACCCCTTACAGCAGGCAGAGGGCTCATGGACATCGGTGTCCATGGATATTATCATCAAACTCCCCTGCTCTAATGGGTTCACGGTGGTGATGGTGGTGGTGGATTGTTTCCCTAAATTTTCTTTTTTTATTCTTTGTACTTCCACGATTACATCAGAGGAAACCACTTGCCTCTTTGTATGCCATGTGTTTTCGATGTTTGGCCTCCCTCAGGAGATCATCAGTGACCATGGCTCACAGTTCACGGCGTGGTTCTGGAGCAAACTCTTATCTATTCTAAAGGTCTCCCCCTGTTGCTCCACAGTGTATCATCCCCAGTCTGACAGACAGACTGAGCAAGTTAACCAAGTACTAGAACAATACCTGAGTTTCTATGCTGCATCTGCACAGGACACCTGGGCCAACAACCTTCCCCTTGCTCAAACTTTCTTATAACAATGGGACTCACGCTTCCATGGGATTTTCTCCCTATGAAGCGACATTGGGTTATAATCCTTACTTGGTTGGAACCTGCTTGCGGCCTGAGGTCCAAGCTGCTGCAGATCATGCTGAACATATTAGGTCCACTCAATATTTAGTGCAGGAACACCTCACCAAAGCTATTGAGGACTAAAAGTGGTTCACAGATTGTAAGCGACTTCCAGGTCATGACATAACGGTGGGCTCCTATGTTATGCTTGATACACCTCATTTGCAAATGCAAGTCCCCTCCCATAAGTTTGTGAGTAAGCATTCAGGTCCCCATTTTGGTAGAGGAAGTCTTGGGCAACGGTGTGTTCCAGTTAAAGCTTCCAGCTCACTGATAACAGCACCCCTTCTTCCACATTTCCCAGTTGTCACCCTTTAAGGGTGCAATTCCCATGGATCCTGAGCCAATTGTTATCAAAAATGCAGAAGAGGCTAAAGTGGAAAATATCCTGGCATCCCACAAGTCCTGTCAGTCCATTCAATATCTTGTGGCTTGGAAGAGGTATCCAACTTATGAGAACAGTTGGGTTAAGGCTTGCGATTGTGCCAACTGCATGGAACTGGTCGAAGCATTTCATGAATCCCATCCTAAAGCTCCATGCCCCCCAAAAATTGTGACTGTAGTGGAAATCAAGTTACTCAAGGCGCACAAGAATGTGTCTCTTGTGCAGTTTCCCGGTGGTGGTGCCCTTCCTTTGGAAAAGGAAAGGGTAATGTAAGTCCCAGGGAATGTCCCCTGTGTGTTGGTCGGGCCCTTTTCCCATTTCCAAGTAAGAAGATACTGAAGAGGGTGATGGTACCCCTCGTTACCCAGGGCGACCTCACCCATGTGGTAGACAAGCGTTGGGTAACAGCCCTTCCTCTTTGGATTCCTCCCCCAGTGCCCACACTCACCTCAGCAGAACTAGTACAATTAATCAGGGAAACTTATGCCGAGATCGCTGAAATGAAGTTGATTGATCCAAAATTTAGTGAAAACAAGCCCAATGATCAGATCCCACATAGTTGAAAAGGGATGAAGACTGATTTATCAGGTGGAATTTCTGACAGTTTTGATTTGGCCAACACCACGATTGTCAAAATTTACCCCCTCCCAAAATCGTTGGGGATGATCCCCAACGTGCAGGTAGTAGTGTCAGACACCATTGATGAGGGTTCAAAACTCCCTTCTGGCAAATTGGGCGTTGCGGCTGATGTAACACTTTTGACTGAATGAATGGCCCAGCGACCAGGTATGGGCAGGTTGGGCATCCTGAACCTATTCCCAACCAATTGTGACTGCCCCTATGTGGGGTGGCCCTGGGGGATCCCCACTGTTTGTCAGGCTAAATGCTGTCACATCAATTGTCATAAACACAGTTGAGCCTCAGTTTGGGCATTTGAGGTCAAACTGAAAGTGACTCAGCCTGCCGCCAAATTCTTTGATGTCAGTTCCCAGTGAACTTATCTGCCCCATTCCTGAACAATTCGCTGGTTAGGTCAAAATTGAGAATCTCAAGCCCAGCTTGTCCCCACATCAATCAATTATTATTTAATCAGTTGCATCACACTGAGAAAATTGTTGGTCGATTCTCTTCACTTTACTTACAATAAAAATTTGCCTCAAAAATTATCAATTTTAATTTTATTGATATCCTTCTGGCTGCATTCCCGATGGCTTTTCTCTGGTGGCCAGTTGGTCCTTATACTGGATGGGCACTACCAGTATTGATGGTAACTATGGCCCCTACTGTTGTAAACTGGATTCAGCGAGCTAGATACTTCTGGCAATTCTACCCTATCATTACAAACTTCTGCCAACAATATACTGGGATCTTGTGGCCTTACATCCACCATTGTCAGGTTTTTGGGGGAGGAACTCCAACCTGAACCCTATTAACAGGTCCCCGAAGCCCCCAGCGAGTTAAAAGGCCATTGAGGCCCAAAGAAAAGCTAAAAATGGAAAAGAGATGAGAGAAATGGTGAATCAATTAGAATGATCCTTGAGGTATTTATAGAACCTCTATGGATCAGGAATGGGTGGATTTGTCAATTGCCAAAACTGAGGGAACAAATAATACATGTGGATTGGGCGCATCCTTGGCATAAGTCGCCAGTGCACCTGAAAGGGTAATTTGATTGGGTGCAAGCACTGAAAGGGATCATGCCATGACACGATTGAGTGTTCAGCATCCTCAGCATTAGTCGCCAGTGCCAAATTTGAAATAAATATAATTGAATTATTGGGGCCAATCCCTGATACTTCAGATTGGGCTAACCCCAAGTTAATGGGGAGCCCAATCTGGCATCCGCCCATAGGCAGGTTGAGACCCCTAGTTGGGGCTTCCCCAATTAAGGGAGAATCCCAACAACCATCTCCAAGCAAGGATCCACCACCTTGTCTCCCCAGTAGAATCAACCCCTTCTATCAGTGAACTTGTAGAAATTATACCTGTGGTACCACCCCCTGCAGCAAAACTCCAGAGTTTGGGACGGTCTCCATTTGGTTTGTTCTTGGGGTGCCATTCACTATTACCCTGCACCAACGATATATCATTTCCCAATACCCAGATTCATACAACGTCATACATGCGGCAATGCCTCTGGCATTCTAGCTTGCTTTTGGGTGCTTACGCATCCTGACTGGCAGGCTGGTCTAAACTTCTTCTGCCATTTTCATGACAGAGGTACAAATACTCACTTGATTATTCTAATAGGTAAGATTGTGTCCCAAAATCCCCCTCTCTCAATCCATAAGTCAGCGCTTGATCCTCTGGAAGATGTGGAGGAATATGGTATGTTCAGAATGACAAATTTTTTACAGCCCTTGTCAGCGGAATATAGTATGGTTCTTTTCAGGAGCAAGTGAATCAGGAAGATATTAATAGAGGGTATCACGTGAAGAATGAGATGGTGTGTTTCAGGGTCACTTATGGGTTCCTGATGGACCACTTCTCCTGGAAATCATCCAGGACCATCATGATGGGTTTACCATAGGACATTTTGTGAAGGTGAAGACTCTAGAACTAATTCGCTGCACTTATAATTGAAAGGGGTTGGCTGCGCAGGTTGCCAGGTATTGTAAGGAGTGTCTGGTATGCAACCAATTAAAACCAAATTACCAGCCCCTCACAGGGTTTCTAGTTCCAGTTTAAAGGGTTGAGGGGCCTTGGACTTCTCTATTAATGGATTTCATTGTGGAGGTATCTGCGTCAGATGGCTATGATGCCATCATGGTTGTGGTGGACTGTTTTAAAGTTTTCCCACTTTATTCACTGTAGAACTATGGTAATTGCGGTTGAGATGGCTAGACTTTTTATATCTCATGTGTTCGCCCTTCATGGGGTGCTCCATAAAATAATTAGTGATTGGGGGCCCCAGTTTGCCTCTGTTTTTTGGGAAGAGTCACGTAAGACTCTTCAAATTTGCCCCTGCTGTTCAACTGCCTATCATCCCCAATCATATGGGCAGACAGAATAAGTGAACCAGTGCTTGGAACAGTTTCTGCAGTGTTAAGCTGCCTCAGATCATAAAAATTGGTTTTCTCACCTTTCCATGGCCCAGTTTAGCTATAACAACACTCAACATGCGTCTATGTTTGTTCCCTTTTTTTGACAACCATGGGTTTAATCCTACCTTCAACATAGAGACCAGTTGTGGATCAAAAGTTGAAGCGGTTGGACTTTTTAAAGTCTATCAAGAAATAACACCAGGTGGTTACTTTAAATTAGAGATGGAAATGCAAGTTTATAAGGAGAATGCCAATGGAAAAAGATGGGTAGGTCCTGCATACAAGGAAGGGGATCTCATGATGCTTGATGCTTAAAACATCTTATCAAGAAGCCATTCAAAAAGCTGGGACTAAAGAGTATTGAGCCTTACCGCGTTGTCAGAAAAGTGGGCCACGCCTCATACTAGTTGGATCTCCCCCTCTTTACAGATCTTTACTGTTTTTAATGAAAGCAAGCTGACGTTGTTTGAGGCCCCCACCAGATTCTGGCGGCTTATTTTATGGATGGGGCGCCAGAGTGGAAAGTTGTAATTGTAGCCTCCCGCAGAGTAAGAAGAAGTCTTGAGTACCTAGTATCTTGGAAGGTATTTGACACAGCGGAAAACAGTAGGGTACCAGCGCATGACTGTGCCCATGTCCAAGATCTAATTGATGGTTTTCACAAGCGTTTTCCCAAGGCTGCAGGGCCCAAGTTGCAGCAAACTGTCACCACCATGAAGCTGGGCCTAACCCACAAGAACCCTTCCCTGGAAAAAGCCTCTGGAGGAGGGTGGGACCCAAAAGGACAAGAGGGCAATGCCATGGTTACATGACATAACTGAGGGGACAGACCACAGGAACAAAACTGGTCGTCAGGAGGCCGAAAAGATCAAGTTATAAGGCTTTCCTGACTTGAAACATACTCTGGATCAACGCTTGGCACAGGCAAGGTATGCCCAGGTTATTCCTGGGGATGTTCGTGAAGCTCAGCTGGGCGTTACAGCCAGGACATCAAAATGAACCAGCTAAGCCCTCAACTCTGATGGTTTGTTACAATTAATGGAGGAACAGTGTTTTGAAACCAGTTCCATTTATAGTATTTCTAGATCAGGTCAAGCCAATTTACAATTTGTAACTTGAGTTTAGAAAATCTCAAGTTACAGGACCCTGGCCGATGGTAGCATGAGCTTATTAGATTGCTTAGGCTTAGCACCACTTTACCAATTGACAACTCACCTCATTATGTTTAATTGAGTTCTGCATAATCAATTTTCCTAGTTGGTCATTTGGTTAATAAAACCTGTTCATTTTAATTTTTGTATATGTGCATTTATTCAGTCCTGTTTGCCAACCTCCCAGAGGTCCAAATTAACCAAATGTGTGCCATTCTTGCTTGGGCTCTTATGTGCTCCACCTGTTGGAATTCAGGGGTTTTTTAGGTGCTCGCTGGTGCTTGGTACCCTGAATTTCAATAATCTTCACAGGAGAAGTTCGATTTCTACTGCTGAAATAATTACTTTATTAAGGGAACTTTGCTGACATTTATAAAAATAATAAACATAAATAACAATAAAAAGTTGATTTTAACTTTTCTTTCTCGTTGCAATCACTCTTGCAATCTATTCAATTCAAGACTGAATCTAGTTTGATAATCTCACAGAGGAGATTAGTCTGCGCCCATGTCAGGGAGCAGTTGGGCAAGCAAGGTAAGAGGAGCAGGTGGAAGGCCCGCGGCCTCCAACGTTCAAAAAGGCCCCAGAGAATCTGGCGGAATAAATAAAAATCTCAAAAAACCGGCGGTCACAATTTCCCTGGAGATACTCATGTGGCAAGCATGATGCAACCAGTACATCAACACGCCACACTCCCAGACACTTTCATCGGTGGAATTCGGAGTCCATGTGTATCTGGACATCAAAAAATGGCCTTGTGGGAAAAATTTTGTGAAGATGTACACAAAATTTTCCCAACTGCGGTGTACGTTGCACCTCACTCCATGTCACATGGTTGGCTGGACCTAGGTTTCAAAAGCAAAATAGCAGCAGACGAGGCTGCAGCGGTGCGCATAGTGGTTGACAACCCCAAAGGGCAACAGGTCATCAAAACCAAACACACCAGATGGACAAAATCAAACCAAATTTTCCTCATGTTTGACTTTTTGCCTACTACGGTAAAACGTGACATTTTGGAACAACACCTGTAAGATGGTCTCGCCATATATGGCGAAATACAATCTTTCAAAATGCAACGCTTCATGCTGATGCCACACCTGTGCACCAGAAAAGCCATCGCAGTTCTGACCCCAACTGAGGAGATCGCAAAGGACCTAATCCAGATCCTGCACTCCACTTTTATTGATATTGCAGGGCATACCACCCACCCATTCCAGGTAACCGTGGACAGCGCGCCCCCATTTGCACCCACTGTGATACGTTCGGCCATAAGGCGCATGCATGCACCATCAAGGAGGGCGTCACATTCCAAGAGCACCCCTCGGCAGCCATGGCCAGTGGAGAGGCGCACTACAAACCAACTGCAAGCACTAAGGAGGCTTTCCCGTGGGGAGCACAAGGCTGCTACCTATTGGTAAAGCCCATCTCCCCGCAGGAGTGGAAGAAGGCCAAGCAGGCCCATAGGGCTGCAGCCAAGGAAGCGGCCAAGGCCACCACTGCCATCCCACACTCACAACACCAGGAGGACATGGAGACCTTCGCGGCGGAAGCAACTCAGGAATCCATCATCCAATCAGATTGGGAAGCCCATGCCTAGCAGGCCACTCAATCCGAGGATCTGATGGGAGATTCAATATCACCCAATCGCTGCACCCAAGCTCTGGTCAAAACTGACTTGGGACCTATCCCAACTGAAATTTTTTTTTGACCCGCTCAATGGTGCACCAAACTCATCCGCACTGCAAAAAATTTGTCCGACGTCAGGAAAACAAAAAGCGAAGGCCAAAGCCAACGCGACTCTTTCCACAAAAATCAACAAAAACTCTGATAGCGTTGCTGCTAACACCCGCGCTGCTGTGAAAGCCCGTGGGGACCTTGAAGAGGCTGGTGGGCCTGGGGGCCCACCCCCTCACACCTAAGGTGCAATGGGGGAAACCTTCACTCTAGGGACGTTAAATATTGCCAGACTCAAGGCCTCCCCATCCCGGGCTAGGAAACTGAGTTTTTACAACACAATTTACCCGTGGATATCCTGGCCATCCAGGAGTCCCACTGTCCATGAGGTTCTGAGGAAGCTTGGAAAACAATGCTCCTCCCATCCCTATCCTTTTGGTCGAAGCACTGTGGGGTGCTAATTCAGAAAAATAACTTTTTCAAATTCACATCCTCAGAAACATTCCTAAATGGCTGAGTGCTCATCATCACCTTCTCGTGGGCTGACGTTGCACATGCAATCGTCAACATCTATGCCCCAAACGGTGCACATGAGCATTGGGAATTTTTCTCATCAGTCAAATCCCTCCCACTACCCCCTGATTCTTTCCTTGTTGGCGACATGAACTGTTGGCTAACCTCACCAATGGACCAGTGGCCTCCCTCACCCCACGCCCCACAGGGTCATGTAGAACTATGCGTTCTAAAGGCCACCCTTGGGTTAATGGATGCGCTGCCGTGACATGCCCCACTGCTCAAAAACATGACGTTTCCCCACGCCCACAATGGCCAATTAAGGTCCATGACCCGCATCAACCTTATTCTAACACCAGCGAAATTCCAACCCCACATCTCCCACTTCAAAACAACAAAAATGGAATTCTCTGACCACTGACTGGTCTCAATAACCTACCACTTACCTGTCACAGTTGCAAAGGTCCCACATTGGTGCAAAAACTGCCCCCCGAGCTCGCGTCACCAGGATTTTCCACATGGGTGGAAGAGGCAACTTTGGCAAAATCGTTTGTTGCACCGTTTTGCGCGGACCCCATTTCCACATGGGCAACTTTCAAAGAGGACACCATCCGCCACTCTCACCATCTCTCCTCCAGATGCTCATGAGCCACATCGGCGGTTATCTCATGCGCTCTGGTGGAACTGGCCCACTTGGAAATAATATCCCAGCCACAGGATATAGCCCTGCATGGGGCCGGAAGTGGGTGGAGGCAGCCACCCACCTCAACGCACTTGAAAGGCAACAAAAACATCGGGTTTGTGTCCAATACAGGGCCACATGCATCACTAAAGGTGACAAGTGCACCGCATACTTCTTTAAAAATTTTTCTGCACCACGCCAGGGTGTGGCCTGCACACAGGTGCAAAGATCGGATAATTCCATTGCGGACACACTGGCTGAAGTGGCAATCAAAACGCAAAAATATTACTCCAAGTTATACTGAGCTGAACCAATTCAGCCAGCTGAAGTGGCGGAATTTCTCGACTGAGCTCATATCCACACCATTTTCTGATACCCGGAAATAATGAATTTAATTACTCTGAACGAATTATGGACAGCCATTCATGGTGCACCAAACCAAAAATGCCTAGGCCCAGATGGCATTCCATATGAGTTCTACAAAAAATATTTTAAATATATATCCCCATTGCTGCTAGCCTCACTTAACCAAAGCCTGTTGGAAACGTGCCTCCTACCAGGAGGACATGAGGCCTTTACTGTCACACTCTTCAAGAAAGGGGATAAGCTTGACTTAGCCAACTGGCTCCTCATTTTTCTAACAAACACAGACACCAAAATTTTAACAAAAATCATGGCTAACCGTTTAGGGACTGTAGCATCTGCCACCATCTCCTCAGAACAATTCGGTTTCATCTCCAGAAGGTCAATTTGGGATAACGTGCACTCTGTGGCTAATGCATGTCAGTCCACAGCCTCTGGGGCACTTGCATTCTTGGACCAACAAAAGGCCTATGATAGAGTAAACTGGGAATACCTAAGGGCCTGCCTCCATCAATTCCGCCTACCCCCCCGCTTCATAAACTGGGTAATGCTGCTCACGGAATCTGCAACAATGGCAGTGCGTGGCCCAGGCTTCCTAACGGAAGTAGTCCGCCCTCAAAGGGGCTTGCGACAAGGGGACCCCCTCAGCCCACTCTTATACAACTTCAGCCTTGACTCACTACTGCGAAATGTGAATGCCCAACTCACTGGGGTCCATGTGCCAGGCCAAACCCCAGTCAAGATGATGGCATTTGCAGATGATTGCGTGGTAGGGGTGTCTAATAACAAAGATGCACGCGCGCTTGAAGCCCTCATTAGGAATATTCCCGGGTAAGCAACGTGGCACTGAATGCCTCCAAAACTGAAATCATCCTCCTTGGTCAGTTTCAGAACTGCTGGGCCCCAGAAATTAGTTCTCAACCCAGCCCATCTGCTCGCCCACGTCCACGCCTTACTAACTCAACACACACCGCTCCACTGGTGCTCCCCTTCGTGCCACATCCTACCATAGGACCGGTGCACCATCTGGGCGTGTGGATGGAGGCAGGCGGATATGCGTCAGCAGTAATGGAGTGCCATATACTGGACAATGTGACGAAGCGAATCGCCTCTCTCAGAGCCCACCCTACTACCCTCACTGGCAGGGTTGTTTTTGCCAACTCTATGCTCCTATCCAAAGTCTGGTTTGGAGCCCACGCCATCCCCATTCTCCCCAAGCTTCTTCAAATCCCTGTATGCTTTGCTGCAAGGATGGCTTTGGTCAGGCTGCCCTCCACCAGTACGGCTAGAGGTCATGTTTGGCCCTCATCATCAAGGTGGCATGGGCCTGCTTGACTTCAAAGCCCATGCTGCCAAGATCCTGGGCACCTGGATCGCGGCTGTCACCGCTCCTACACTCCCATCCCAACACTGGTCCCGTGTGGCCCACTCCAACTTCTCCTGAGCCTTGGGCCTCAACAATCCATCAAACCCCCACTCCCTGATGAAATACCTCGCATCACACACATCGGCCACAGGTCCTCACGGGACTAAAACCCACTACAAACGAATCCTACTCTCCATGCGAAGCGCAGAGTGGAGGATTAGTATTAGCGGACATACAACCCAAAGAGGCCGCCCCTCTCCCCAGTTCACACAAGAGGTACAGGGGCTACCCATCCATGATGGCGTGATCCCCATTCGGCCCCATGTCCTATCCAGGGTGGACTACCTGGACATGATGGACATCCCTTATTCCACTGAGACCCAAAAGACTATCTGGAAATATGCACACCATCCTCTGTTGCAGCCTCAAGTCCGCTCCCATGTGTGGCGCTGTCTGAGGCGGGTGTACCATACAGATGAGCGCTCTAACGCTTTACACTCATCCTGTGTCGTGTGTGGCCAGTATGGAACGCTGTTCCACCGCCTGGAGAAGTGCCCCACCTCTAAAGTGATATGGCGCGAAGTTCAACGTCTGCTGGGCCAGGATCAAATGCATCCCTTCAGTCTTTCAAGAGATATGTTTGCTTTATCAATGGCCTCCCCCTTCCACCCTCCCTCCATGCTCTGGTGGTTGCAATCGCCATGTGGACTATCCACACTATTGTCTTGGATGCCATCGCTGGATCCACCCCCACCCTCCCAAAAGCTGTCCACAGATTCCGGTCTCATTTGGTGGACCACTTTCAAGCGTGGATGTTTGGATACCTCCCACCGCGTTGCCAACAGCTGGTCTCCTCCTGGTTCCCAGTCTGGTTCATCAAATCAGACCCCTTCCTCCACGCGTGCTCAATAGTGGCTACGGCCCCTTCACACGTTCCCTCCCCTCCCCATAAGTGGCGTTCCCGCTGGCAACAAGAGATAGCATCGCTTCTCTGGGGTGCCTTCACTGTTACTAAGTTTTGTTTCTTTTGGGTCAAATTTGGAAGTGTCCATCCCATGGTCAGCCTTCTTCGCAATAAATTTAAATTTAAATAAAAAGTTGATTTTTATATAATCTATTAGTGGGAACGATGGGTTGAAGAGAGACCCCCATTAATCAGCCACTGCTTAGTATCTAAACAATTCGAGATTTGTAGTGAGATGACCAAAGAATCCAGTATAAGCTATGAAACATCTATATTAGAAAATATGAGGTTACAACCTATCAGGCCTATCAGAACTTACTTTGCTTCAATGGAATGGTTATGGAAGGGTCAATAGTTGGTAGGACTAGTCTGTTAGGTAAAGATTTGATATACTGGACCCAATCACCATTGGGGAATTTTTGCACTTGTGGGGAACCCTCTGAAGCTATAAAAGGGGGTGGTCACAGCATAGGTGGTTTGACTAAATAACTTGTGAAATGAGAGGGGACCTCGGATGGGCTCCCTTGACAATGCAGCTTGGTCAGAGAAATCTGACTACTGAATCTTGTGCTACTTTGGCTGAGAATTTTACTAAAGGTTTTGTCCCAATTCAAAAGGTTCTACCAAGAATCAGCCAGGATCTTTTGGCCAATTTCATCCATAGTATGAGAAAATCACTCTTACTACAATATCAGACTTGTGATTGTCCGTTACCCCTTCAAGAGCGTTAGGGGAAGAGTAAGGGCGCAAGAATTGGCCATGGACAAAGTTATTGATAACTATGGTAGCTAGAAATTTTATAGAATACACCCCCCTCACTTATAAGTGATGACAAAAGGGTCTTTGTCATGGAAATGGCAGAAGAAGTTTAGACCGGACTGCCAGTCAGGATGCATAAGCACCCAAAAAGCAAGCCAGAATGCCAGAGGCATTTCTGACTGAATGACTTGATATGGAGCCAGGCATTGGGAAACAATGAATTGTTGGTACAGAAAAATGGTAAGTATGATCCCAACGATGAACCACAATGAACCCACTCCTGACCCAGGTGGTCTTGCTGCAGGGGGTGGAATCACTGAAATAGTCTCAATGAGGTCCTCAGCGTATGGGGCCATTTCAACTGGGGTGGCAGGGAGACAGAACCTCTCTTGCAATTGGTGGACATATGGCCACAAGATCCCCATGTATTGCTGCCAGAAGTTAGTGATAATGGGGTTGTAGAGCCAAAAATATCAGACTTGCTGAACCCAATTGATGACGGAGGGGGCCATAGTGACCAAGAGTACTGGTAGAGCCCATCTGGTATATGGACTGATGGACCACCAGGGAAACGCCATCAGGGATGCGGTCAGAAGAGATAATAAAATTTATTTGGTTTTTTGGCAAAATTTTATTTAAAGGGAAAGTAAGAAAATTGACCAACAATTTTCACAGTGCTATACAACTGGTTAAATAGTGGTCAATTGGGTTAGTGACAAGCTGGGATCAGGTCCCACAATTTTGACCTAACCGGCGAATTGTTCAGGAACGGGTGGGTTTGTTCCTTGAGAACTGACATTGCAAAATTTGGCGGTGGACTGAGTCACTGTCAGTTTAACCTCAAACGTCCGAACTGGGGCTCAGCTACATTTCTGATGGTTGGCGCAATGGCATTTGGCCCAACAAGCAATGGAAATCCCCCAAGGCCACCCCTCATAGGGACAGGTCCATTTGGTTAAACACGTTTGGGATGCCCAACCCACCTACACTCAGTCGCTGGACCATTTGTTCAGTCAATGGCATCACATTGGCTGCAACGCCCAAATTACCTACTGGGGGCTTTGAACCCTCGTTGGTGGCGCCCAATGCTATAGCCTGATTGTCAAGGATGATCCTAAACGACTTTGGTAGGAGGGTGCTTTGTTTGATTAGCATATTGAAAAATTGGAACCATTGAGCATTCCAACCAATACCTCAGTCTTCATGCCTTTACGGCCATGTGAAATTCTGGTATTGGTCAGATTGCCACTCAAATTAGATCCAGCCAATTTCAATTCAACAATTTTGGCACAAATTTTGCTAATTCCCCGTAACAGTTCTGCCAAGGTGAGTGTGGGTACTGGGGTGGGATCTGAAGCAGAAGAGCTGTTACCCATCGCTCATCTACTATGTGAGTGAGATCGCCCTGAGTAATGAGGGGTACCGCCATCCTTTTTGGTGTCTTTTTACTCAGGAACGGGAAGATGGCCCAATCAACAGCAAGGGGACGTTCACTGGGACTTACATTACCCTTTCCTTTTTCCAAAGGAAGGGCACCCCCACCGAGAAACTGCACCAGAGCCACATTCTTGTGTGCCTTGTGTGTCTTGATAGCCATAATCATCGCGACTTTTGGGGGGGGGGCGGGGAGCCTCAGGGTGGGATATATGGAATGCTTCGACCAGGTCCATGAAATTTGTACAATCGCGCGCCTTGACCCAACTATATTTGTAGGCCAAATACCCTTTCCAGGCCACTAGATATTGGATGGAATGGCGCTAGTTCCAGGATGCCGGGATAGCCTCTACCTCAGCTTCTTCCTCATTATTGATGATAATCAGTTCCAGTTCCATGGGAATTGCAACCTTGAAGGGCAACAGCTGAAAAACATGGAAAACAGGGTGCTGCTTCCAATGTGCAGGAAGCTTTAGTCAGAACGCTCTGTTACCCAATACTTCCTCCACTAAATGGGGGCCCAAGCATTTAATGGCGAATTTATGGGAAGGGGTTTGAATTTTTAGATGATGAGTATCAAGCATAATGTAGGAACCCACAGTAAAATTGTGACCCAGAAGATGCTTACGATCCGCGAACTACTTGTAGTCATTGATGGCTTTGGTAAGGTGTTCCCGCACTAAAGCTTGAGTCAATTGGATATGGGCAGCGTGGTCCGCGTCAGCTTGAACCTCAGGCCACAAGCATGGCCCGACCAAAAATGAAGGATTATAACCCAACGTTGCTTTATAAGGGAAAACCCTTTAGATGCGTGGGTCCTATTATTGTAAGTGAATTGAGCGAGGGGCAAGTCACTGGCCCAAGTATCCTGCGCTGCTGCAGCATAACAACGCAGGCTTTGTTTGAGGACTTGATTGACCCGCTTGGTCTGTCCATTGTACTGAGGTGATATGCCATAGATTGACAAGGGGATATTTTCAGGATCAATAGGAGTTCACTCCAAAATTGCGTGGTAAACTGTGAGCCCTGGTCACTGATGATCTCCTTGGGAAGACTGAACATTGAAAACACATGGCATACAAAAAGATGGGCAGTTTCTTCTGACATAATCGCAGAAGTACAAGGGATAAAAAGGGAAAATTTTGTGAAACGATCCACCACTACCATCACCACTGTGAACCCATTAGAACAGGGGAGTTCAACAATAAAGTCCACGGACACCAAGATCCATGGACCCTCCGCCTGCTGTAAAGGGTGCAGGAGGTATTTTTCCTGGAGCAATCTGACTTGGCCCTAGCGCAAGTAACACAATTGGTGATCCAAGCCAGGACCTCTTTTGTCAGTCCTGCCCAATTAAAGGTGCTCTTGATCAAATCAATGCATTTCTTGTTACCGGGATGTCCAATCGTGGGGAGATCATGATGTGCATGGAATAACTCTGAGCGGAAGGAGGGGGGAACCCAGATGCAAGAGCGGAAGTAAATGAGTCCCTCATATAAGGAGTATATGGAGTGTTTGTGACTCAAGTGAGCTAACTGCTCGACCAACTCCACACCCTCAGGACAGGCCATTTGACTGGCTAAAACCTGAGCTATGAGTGGGGCTTTGGGAGCCAAAGTGATGGAGGAAATGACAGGGGGAATAATTGATAGGATCTGAGCAGCAGGAATCATGGTAATGAGATCCACCTCCTCTGGTTCTGAGGGACAGTGGGCGGGACTGCAGCTTAGGAAATTGGGAAGTACATTGAGCTCACCTTTAACAAGTTTGTATTTAAAGTTAAAACTGCACAGGTCCCAATAGGTTTGGGCCTGCTGATGCACCAATTTTTGGGGTTTGCAAAAATACAAAAGGGCCTGGTGATCCATGCGGACTGTTAATTTATGGCGGGCACCCTGCAACAGATACCGCCAATGGGTTAATGCCCATGCAACAGCTGCCAATTCCTTATTGTAAATGGCCCAAGGCTGCTCCATGGCTGTGAACTTTTGGGAGAGACAAGTGACCGGATGTTCAAGACCATCATGATCCTGAAGTAACACTGCTCCCACTGCTACTGACGAGGCATTGCATGCCATGATATATGGTTTGGTGGGATCAGCGTGTTTCAAAATGGGCAGAGACACAAACACCTCTTTGATTGATTCAAACGCCTGCTGGCATTCAGGCATCCAACAAAACGGTACATTTTTCCCAGTAAGGGGGTGGAGCAGTGCGGCTAACAGGAAAAGTGCTGGGGAAATTTTTTTTAGGAAAATGATGGTTTCCAAGAAACTCTGAAGTTGTTTCTGCATAGTCAGAGTTGGCCATTCCCAGATCGCATCTAACTTGTTGGGAGGGATTGCATAGCCATCTTTGAGAACTAGGTTCCCGAGAAAAGTAACCTCCTCCTTATAAAACTCACATTTGGAAGGTTTGAGGAACAAATCTGCCTTATGCAAGGCGACCATCACCACTTCCAAGTCAGTAGCATGTTGCTTGGGAGTTGGGGGAGTGAACCAGGATATCATCAATGTATGAATTGCACAGGTAAACTGGAGATCACCCAGTACATTGTCAATCATCCATTGAAATGTAGCGGGGGAATTCTTCAGCCTGAAGGGCATAACCCAAAATTGAAAGATGCCTCGCTTCATTCAGATCGTGGTTAACCATTCCTGCCCTTCCATTACCCAAATTAGGTTGAAGCGTTCACCAGATCCAGCTTTGAGAACACATGGGATTTGGAGATTGCCTGGCTGATTGTCTGCTCCAGCGGCAATGGGTTGGGATCAGAAACGGTTGTATTATTCAAATGACTGTAATCCATGCAGGGATGGAGAGAACCATACGATTTTTTGGCAAAGATGATGGGGGAGGCGATGGGTGAGGTCTCCTTTAACAAACAACCTTTTTTCAACATGTCGTCCAACCAGGTATTGTGTGCAACTTATTCCTCCACTGTATGGGGATACAACGGACAGTTGATGTTCACCAACTCCATGGTTGTGCGAAACCCACAATTGTACCTAGTGTGCTTAGGCAGGCAATCCGCCTTTTCCATGTCAAAGATTCTCCGATATCATATTAGCTTTCAGGGAAATCAGCCAGAATGCCCACAGAAGTAACCAGGGTAGTGATAGAGCTGGTTCCTTGTATCTTCTTGAGGATGTTGATCAGAGGGAATTCTCTCTGAATCATCATTGGTAAATGACAAAGTATTAGACTCTAAATGAATCTTCACATGTTGTCAACGCCATCATCCCACACCTAAGATTACCAGAAACACCAAGTCCAGCATAGATGAAAAGTGATCACAAAAGCTGAACTGGTGGATTGAAAAAGGTACTGGTCAGCAAATGACATACAAGGACTGATAATCAGATGAGGCCACCATCACTGAGGAGCCCGCATCCATTTCCAGTTTTAATTGTTGCACCAACTCAACACTCATGAAGTTCCCTGCAGCTCCAGTATCCACCAGAGCTTCAAAGGAGACATGATGCAGATCAATACTGATCTTCATAGGCACAAGGAAATAAGCAAAGTTTTTTTATTAGAAGAATCGACTGACTTATTTGTGACAGAAGAATTAATGAGCATATTAGGGTAAGGTCAGAGTCCTTTGCTGGAGTGAAGATTGGAAGTACGAGGGTGGGGGAAACAACTTCCTCCATCTGGGCTTGGACAGAATTATTAATAGATAACTCTGTACCCACCAACTTGGACTCAGGGGTTACAGCAAAATTGGTACTCAAGTCTACCACTAATTTGGAGATAGGCGCGTCATCTGCGTCTACTTTGGGTAATCCAATTAAGAACTTCGCCTTTTGATAACGGGTAACATGATGGGGTAAGGCGTTAATAGTGTTTACTGAGGCACATATTTGATCTAAAAATCCTTGGATGGTAGACCAGACCTCATGATGAGTGAGACCCCAAATCTAAGCCCAATCTAAAGACTGCCTGAAGAATATTGATAGATAGACCCAATGTTGGGACCAGTTCACAAAAGGTAAAAATCAAAGAAACCAAGCTTGAGCTTCAGTCATGGCATAGATCAGTCAGAATAAGTGGTCTGATTGGGACACAGGGGGTTTCAAAGCTGCTGACAGAACAGCCATCAGAGGGGTGGAGTCTCCTGCTTGTGAGGAAGAACGCATAAGACTTTTCGCCCAACGGCGGGCATCCCCATCCACAGCGTCTAACAACGCAAGCCCTTGTTGGGCATGAGCTAACGTAGAAGCGTTATTGAGTGCAATTGCTGTATGAATTTGTACTTTGGCGAGCATGTCGAGAACTTGATTGGTGATCTCCTGGGAGGGGACACTCTATTTTCCTTCTGGGCTAAAAGAAGGAGGAGACGCAATCTGCGCAGCTTGGGTGGCTTGAAGAAGATTTACCAAGGTAGAGCAGATACTTCTCCCAAAGTCAGAAAGTGACCAAACAAACAACAAACAGCAAACTACTGATTGCACATTCATTTGGTAAAGAGTAACCACTGCGGCGCCCAGTTCAAAGAACAAGGTGGAAGTGGCTGGAAATAATGGTTGGTCAATTATGTCATGGAAATGGCAGAAGAAGTTTAGACTGGCCTTCCAGTCAGGATGTGTAAGCACCCAAAAAGCAAGCTAGAATGCCAGAGGCATTGCTGACTGAATGACTTGATATGGAGCTGGGCATTGGGAAATGATGAATTGTTGGTGCAGCAAAATGGTAAGTATGATCCTGACGACAAACAACACTGAACCCACTCCCAACCCAGGTGGTATTGCTGCAGGGTGTGGAATCACTGAAATAGTCTCAATGAGGTCCTCAGCGTATGGGGCCATTTCAACTAGAGTGGCAAGGAGACAGATTCTCTCTTGCAATAAATGGACATATGGCCACAAGATCCCCATGTATTGCTGCCAGAAGTTAGTGATAATGGGATTACAGAGCCAAAAATATTGGACTCGATGAACCCAATTGATGATGGAGGGGGCCATAGTGACTAAAAGTACTGGTAGAGCCCATCTGGTATATGGACCGATGAACCACCAGGGAAACGCCATCAGGGATGCGGTCAGAAGAGATAATAAAATTTGTTTGGTTTTTTGGCAAAATTGTATTTAAAAGGAAAGTAAGAAAATTGACCAACAATTTTCACAGTGCTATACAACTGGTTAAATAGTGGTCAATTGGGGTAGTGACAAGCTGGGATTGGGTCCTGCAATTTCAACCTAACCAGCGAATTGTTCAGGAATGGGTGGGTTTGTTCCTTGAGAACTGACATTGCAAAATTTGGCGGTGGACTGAGTCACTGTCAGTTCAACCTCAAACGTCCAAACTGGGGCTCAGCTACATTTCTGATGGTTGGCACAATGGCATTTGGCCCAACAAGCAATGGGAATCCCCCAAGGCCACCCCTCATAGGGGCGGGTCCAATTAGTTGGAAATGGGTTTGGGACGCCCAACCCGCCCACACTCAGTTGTTGGACCATTCATTTGGTCAAGGGCATCACATTGGCCACAACGCCCAAATTACCTACTGGGGGCTTTGAACTCTTGTTGGTGGCGCCCAATGCTATAGCCTGATTGTCAAGGATGATCCTCAACGATTTTAGTAGGAGGGTGCTTTGTTTGATTAGCATATTGATCAAATTGGAACTGTCAGGCGTTCTGACCAATACCTCAGTCTTCATGCCTTTCCAGACGTTTGAGATTTGGACATTGGCTAGATTGCCACTCAAATTAGATCCGGCCTATTTCAATTTGACAATTTTGGCACAAATTTTGCTAATATCCCATAACAGTTCTGCTGAGGTGAGTGTGGGTACTGGGGGTGGGATCTGAAGCGGAAGATCTGTTGTCCATTCCTCATCTACTACATGATCGAGATTGCCCTGAGTAACAAGGGGTACTGCCATCCTCTTTGGTGTCTTTTACTTGGGATTGGGAAGATGGCCCATTCAACAGCCAGGGGATGTTCCCCGGGACTTACAGTCTTCCCAGATATAACCAAGCTTTTCACTTATGGGAGTGATACTATATGGTAGGATAGAACCAAGTTTGACACTTGGAAGGTAGGTGGACGAGGCTGGAGCTCATTGGCTGCTTGACCTTCTTTGGTGACCATCTTTGCCAAGTTGGTCATCACTTCTGATTGCAACTGGATGATGTGTTGGGCTAACTTCTTCATAGCTTGCTCAGGATCAATTTTATCAAAGAAGATATCTTTTGCTAGTAATGCTGGCACCTCAGGCTCTCACCCATACAATACTCAGAATGGTGACATTTTAATTATCCAGTGACAGATGATATAGTAAGCCATGGGAGCACTGGGTAAGTAAAGATCCCAGTGGAGAGGGTCAGAAATGGCCATTTTTCATAAAATAGAGACCAGGTTCATATGCTCTTTCCACGGTAACGTTTGTCAAGGGGCTATAGGGGGCTGAGAAAAGGTGTTGTGTTCCCATGGAGGTAGCAAGGATCTTCACCACTCTGGAGATAAAATATTTCTCATTGTCACAGAGGAGAATCTGGGGCAATCATTGCGTGAAAAAAATATACTAATGAAGGAACGTGGCTGTGGCTTTGGATTTTGATCAGGAAGAGCCATAGCCTCAACCCATTTGGTGAAATAATCAATTCTGACCAAGATATAACGATTTCCCCCAGTGGTATGAGGTAGAGGCCCTACCACGTCCAAACTTATGGTGTGGAAAGGTTGCTGGGGCGTAGTTGGTTGATACTGGTACCTGGTCTTGTAGATGGATTGCTTTTTTCAGGTCAGACATGCATCCAGGACTTCAGCTATTGTCTCCATGATGCCCTCCAAGTAATATCGATCTTTAACCTACTCATATGTTTTACATACTACACTATGGTTTAGAAGGGTATGGGACTCCAAAATTATGAGTACTCGCTCTGATGGTCTGAGATAGGGAAATCAATTTTGCTCCTATTTTCTTATACAGCTTCCGCTTTTCACCTTGGTATTGTGGGAGTGTTGAGCTAATGTTTTCCTGATGGGTTCATCATCTTCTTCCCAGGCGTCAGGAGTCATAAGGAGGTCATGAAACCTTTCTTTGCTTCACTATTATCCAGATGAAGGAGAGGCAGTCACGTTAAGCCATCAACGTTCATATGATGGGTTCCAGCTTAGTGCTCAATCCTCATATCGGAGTTCTGGAGTTTTAAATCTCAGCAAGCCAACCTCCCAGTGGGATCCTTCATATTATGTAACCACTTCAGGGAGGCGTGGTCAGTGACCACAGTGAAGGAAATTCCATTTTGAAATGGCGTTGTTATTTTACAGTAAGCAGGACTGCGAGGCACTCCTTCTCAGTGACGCTATAATCATGTTCAGCCTTGGATAACGTCTTGCTGAAGTATGAGACGTGGTGATCTACGCCATTAGCATCTAGTTGAGCTATAATGGCCCCAACCACATAGTCAGAGGCATTGGTAAACAAGAGGAAAGGCTTACCACAACAAGGGTGGCGCAGGATAGGGCACTTTTCAACAATTGCTTTAGTGTCTCAAAGGTGGCCTTTTGTTATCTCCCCAGTGAAAAGGGACGTTCTTAGATAATAGACGTACAAGATGCTCACTCAGTTGGGCGAACTTGGGGATAAATTGGTGGTAGTACCCTATAATACCCAAGAATACCTGGATATCACATAGGGTTTTAGGAGCAGGCATTTTTGATATAGCTTCAAC
Source organism: Massospora cicadina (assembly GCA_022478985.1). NCBI lineage: Eukaryota > Fungi > Entomophthoromycota > Entomophthoromycetes > Entomophthorales > Entomophthoraceae > Massospora > Massospora cicadina. Next base: position 189,845 of record JAKSZP010014499.1, read on the forward strand.
TTTGTCTTAAAAGTGTTGAATTCCTTCCTGTGAAATGGTGTGTCAAATGAAATCTAATTTCCTCTGGAATAATTTGCATTTGGAGGGCCTTAACTTAATGTTGGCCTCACGTAGGCGCTGAAACACTGCCTTCATGTGAGCAAGATGCTCGTTGAAGGTTTTTGAGAACACCATAATGTCATCAAGATAAACAATGATGCAACTTAATTTGAAGTCCTGAAAGATGTGGTCCATGGCTCACTGGAAAGTTGCAGGAGCGTTGCACAACCCCTGAGGTAGTCAGGTAGGTTGGAATAGACCCACACTGCAAATAAGAACGCTTTTCTCCTGATCTTGGGGAGAGAGGTCCATTTGCCAATATCTGCTGGCTAAGTTCAAGGTTGAGAAGAATTTAGATCCAGAGAGCTGAGATAGAGTGCTGTCAATTTAAGAGATAGAATAGCTATCCTTCTTTGCGAGGTTATATAATTAGCAGTAGCCCATAACTATCTGATGTCCTCCATTTTTCTTTATATCATTAGAAGTGGGGACGACCAAGGGCTTTGGGACGGCACCAGCAACCCAGCGTCCAACAACTGTTTTAGCTCCGTTTGCATCTGTACCTGCTCAACTTTTGATTTATAGTAGGGTTTAGATCAGATGGGATGAGCATCCCCAAATTCAATAGTGTGAGTTCAACCCTTCATGTGCTCATAGTCGGTATCAAAGGTAGAGAAATTGTCACTATATGACTCCAATAACGTATGAACTTTATTAAGCTCAGCTGGGGATAGATTATCAGAGATTTTAACAGTGGGCAGAGTACATAACAATTGATCAGCAGGTAGGCCCATATCCACCATAGACCCAATACCGTGGACTTGCTTGATGTCCTCAATGGGTATCAGCAGGCCTCTTCCAATCTCTTGATGCTTTTTTACAACCATGTCCTTTGGGGTAAGATTCCCCAACAGGAGAGTGATTGGTCACTGATAAGCTGGGTCTAGCACACCTGGAAAGCCTTGAGGCTCAAGAGGGCTATCTCTGCCAATGCTGATTAGGTGCAATAGACAGTTATGGGGGGTTTAAATAGTAATTTTCGTATCAAGTATCCGTTTTTCACACACTTTATTTACTACCTCTCCAGTTGCATAGAAAGAAATACCCTCTAAAGAATCAACTGATTTAGACAACATTTTGGTGTTGCATCCAGCCGTTGTATAGTGTAGGGATAAGGCGGATGAATGGTACTCAACAGTGCAAGCGTTAACTTTTTTATTGAGCTCTTTTTTTAGTACTAGATGGTCCCCTTTTATTGAGCTCTTCATTGGTTAGAATTAGAGGAGCCTCGTAGTTCAGTAAGGAGAGATAGCCCTGCTTTAAGTTAATAACACATTCATATTTGAGCATAAACTGGGTCCCAATTATTAGAATGTAGGTATTGTTAGTCAAGGCCACCACTGGAGCTGACAAAATAAGCTTTTCAAAACGAATGGGCAGAGAAGAGTACGCCCCAATGGCGCAGATGTTGTTTGGGCCCACAGTTAAAAGCCCTTGGGTTTAGTCTAGGTCAGGGGCCAGCTTAATTTTCTTAATGAGCTTGTTTGACACAACGTTCACAAAGGACCCAGTGTCAAGGATAGCCTTAGCCTGTAATCCATTGACAACAACCTCCACTTTAGTTAAAGTTCCACCCAGTTGAGAGGGGAAGAGCGAGAACCTCCTTTAGTGAAGAGTAGAGGCAAGTTGTTTGGCAGTGTCAGGGCATTTTTCTTGGATAGAATTCAGGGTGTGAACACTGAGTAGAGTGGATGAATGAGGCAATGAGCTGGTCAGCATCACTGGCAGTATCAATAATCTCAAGATCCCTCAACGCTTGACGGAGGTAAGTTTGACAGGAGATCTTGCCCCATCCACTCTCTGAGTTCAATCAGTCAGGTACCTCCACTTCACCCGGGGCTCCTAAAACATAATGACTCCTATCTTTGCCACCCCTTTCAGATTCGTCATCAGAAGGGTTATCAATGCATATTAAGGAGGACATAGGGGGCGAGATAGTTTCATGATTTCCCTTAGGGTAGGATAGGTCTTGTGGTTGCTTCTCCACCTTATTAACTTTTGGGGGAGGCTTTAAAATTTTCACAGCGCGATTTTTGACCTTCAACATAGGGGGTTTGGGCTGCCTCATGGAGACAGGTTTCAAAATTGAATTAGATGAATGAGAGGTTGATGGAGATAGCATCGTGGAGGGGGGAGATTTTTCTACGCCAGCTTTAGGTTGATCAGTGATTGTGTGTTTTTGTGAAACAGGAAGCTTAGCTTTTGTGACCCAGCCATTTTACCCATTGTTGGTGGGGGTGATTAGCACCAAGGAAAGGGGTTCAGAATTAGGAGCAGACTTTGGAACCACTTAGGAAGGTGCGCTGGAGAAAAATATGAGCAAGGTAAAGGAACAACTGCTTTTGCCAACTGAGGTTTTTAAGCTGAAGATAAAGGGGATCACTGCCCCATCACAACCATTACCATCTAATTATTGTTATGGTAAGAAGAAGCAGTTTGTGATGGCTACTCTGCCAGAGCAGGTTTTCAGAGGGAAGCAGCCGTAGTAGAGGCTAAAATAGTTAGTGTAGATGCTTGGCTCAGAGACCCTTGCATAAGGTCAAGTTCTTAGATATCAACCACCTCTAGAAAGGCTTCCTTGATATCTCATACATTTTTAAGTGAGCGCTTTACATAAGAGAGATGCATTGCCAAAGAGGGATGGGAAGCCAAGTCAGCCAAGATAGCCGCAATAGCATCATCTAGGGATAGCATTTTTGCAAGCAGTAATGGTTAAGTTTTATTGTAAAAGCGTTTAACAAAGAGGCTATTGATTCTCCTGGTTGCAGGCTAAGGCACATAAAGGCCTTTTTTTGCCTGTTCAAACTTTGTAGGTAGCCAAATTCATCAGTAAGTGCTTGCTTCACCTCTGACCAGGTGCTGAGGGTGGCCATTTGTCGAACCATTATCTCTTGAGCGCCATAACTCAAGCAGAAAAGGAGGTACTTAATTTTAAGATGGTCCGTTTCCCCTTCCATAGAAACTTCAAAATGAAGAGGAAAGAAGCAACACTTCACTCCCCTGGGTAAAATTGTTTCTGAAAGGGGGTTTATGAATGACAGGGGAGGCACCATGAGGGCAGTGAAATGAGTGCTGCTCAAGTCATTTGGGGCGAGACAAAACACTAGCTAGCTGGAGTTCAAGAGTTGCTAGCCAGGGGCTTATTTCCGTGGGAATGTCATGAGGGTGACTGACCCCACCAATTTCCATTATTTTTGTTCTTTTTGTAGTGTACAGGCTCCCCTGTAGTGAGCACTACTTGTTGGAAATTCAGGGGTTTTTTGGGTGCTCGCTGGTGCTTGGTACCCTAAATTTCAACAATTTGTGCAGGAGAAATTTGATCTCTACTGATAAAATAATTACTTTAATAAGGGGACTTTTCTGACCACTTATATAAAAACAATAAAATTTAAATAACAATAAAAAGTTGATTCTTATATAATCTATTAGTGGGAACGATGGGTTGAAGAGAGACCCCCATTAATCAGCCACTGCTTAATATCTAAACAATTCATGATTTGTAGTGAGATGACCAAAGAATCCAGTATAAGCTATGAAACATCTATATTAAAAAATATGAGGTTACAACCTATCAGATCTATCAAAACTTACTTTGCTTCAATGGAATGGTTATGGAAGGGTCAATAGTTGGTAGGACCAGTCTGTTAGTTAAGGATTTGATATACTGGACCCAATCACCATTGGGGAATTTTTGCACTTGTGGGGAACCCTCTGAAGCTATAAAAGGGGATGTTCTTTGCATAGGTGGTTTGACTAAATTACTTGTAAAATGAGAGGGGACCTCGGATAAGCTCCCTTGATTATGTAGCTTGGTTGGAGAAATCTGGCTACTGAATCTCATGCTATTTGGACAAGATTTTTACTAACTGTATTGCCCCAATTTGAAGAGTTCCGCTGAGTATTGGCCAGGGTCTTTTGGCTAATTTCATCCATAGATGAGCCAAATTACTCTTACTATAATATCAGACTTGTAATTGTTTGATACAGACCTTCTTGATGGTGCTTTGTGTAGCCTTTACTTAGCGGTAGGTTCCATAGCAGTGATGTGGGCCCTTGCCAACCACCTCTATTGGAACTGGAGCATTATAGACACTCTCTTGACGCTCAGCACTGTATATTCTTTATTTTATTTGAGGTGGGCTGACCTGGGGTGATACCACACCAATTGATGGGAAATCAAATGCTTGGGAAAGAAGCAAAAAATCTGGAAACCCTCCATGCATGGTGTAGGATATTCCAGGAACTCCATGGACCGCCTTTGCTATCTGCTATCTCATTTGAGGAATTGGTGCACACCACCAACACAGTCATAATTGTACTCTACCCAAAGTTCTTGTACCGGAATCAAACTTGGGAGGCAGTGGTAGAGGTCCCTATTCTACCACTGAGGTATCCTCCCCAATTTTATACATATTCAATATAATTTGACTTCTTAATTTTACTGATAGCCATATATCAATATAAAAAAGAATTGATTAGGATCATCTGGTAAACTTTAAACTCACAAATAAATCTGTTAAACTGGGTATCAACAATAATTAGCCTAAACTTTTCTTTACTTAACTATAATTCTGATTATTTATTTATAAGGGATACATTAAATCATGAGCAATTAACCAAAAATTACCAAGCTTGGCACAATTACTTTAGAAGTTTGGGAATTTATTAGTATGAGGATGGCCAATTAGGGGACAGACACATCCGATATGTAGGAGCAGGGAAAGCGGAAAACAGAAATGGGAAGAGAGCGCAAAACAAAGGAACTCAAAAGATATGACTTGGCACACTTTGGTGTGGTTGGGGGCCACGTGTGGTGGGTGACTAGACCTTGAGTGGCATGGCAACTCATGGGCTAGTAGGGTGTACCGCCTATGAAGACTGTGAGGTTTTCAATGTCATAACAAAGGAACCAGATTGGAATCCAGGTGCCCATCCGTTTCTTCCATTTGTGTTGGAGTGAGCTGAACAGCCAGGCTTAAAAATGGTCAGCCAAATGGCTGTGGAACCTGATGATGGCTTGGTTAAAATTGTGGAAGATCCCGTTGAAGGCGTCAAGGGTAATTGTGTGAATGGACCATATTGAAATTCACACAATTAGAGCCCTCAGTGTCTTGGGGATAGGTGAGGCCACGTTGAGTGCCATGATATTGCGGGATACTCGGAATTTGGTTGTAGGTGATTGTTGAAACAAGTGCATCACGTTGACCCAGATATGCGCAGATGGCGGGCACTCTTCCAGGCAGTGTGCTAGTGTGTTGGGTCCACCACAGGTGGCGCATGTCTCAAACATTGAGAAATTACGGTTGGCTGTTCTATATGTATGGCGCATGTATCGCCACATTGTGGAGCACACTTGTGGGGATAGGAGGGGGCAGTTGACGAGGTTCCACACCTGTTTTTGGGTGTGCAAGTCATATGGGACGTCTTGGTGGTCTAGGTAGTCAATCCTGGACAGAGGGAAGGGTGGTAATGGGGCAGGTAAGTTAGACGCCATTTGTCCTCTGGAGTTGCACATATCCAGTTTGAGGGTGAATGTCTTCGGATTGCTGTGCATAGGAGAAGCTCCAATCCCCTTGTCTTAGGTTGTATAGGATGCATTTGAATACCGATTGGTGTTGTGCGGTCCAGTGGCGTTTGGGTGTGTTACAAGGTACTTCATCAGGGTCGCCGAGTTGGAGGGGGACCTCAGATGTAGTGCCTTTGCAAAACTGGTTTGGGCTGCCTTGGCCCAGTGGGGGGATGGTGGGTTGGGTGACGTCGTGGAGGCTATCCATGAGCCTAGGATTTGCGTAGCTCTTTCCATGAAGGTGAGCAGTCCCATCCCGCCTCTCTTCCATGGGCCATACATGGTCTCCAGCCTGACAGGTGCACGGTATCCAGACCATAGCCAGTTCTGCAGAAGCTTGTAGACTACATTGGTAAAATTTGTGGAGAAGGGGATTGCGTGGGCAGCAAACCATAATTTTGATAGGATCAGGGAGTTGGCTAACACAACTCTTCTGGTTAGGCTGGCTTTACTCCTCCGCATACATGTCATTCTTTTTGTGGTGTTGTCTAAAATGTTGGTTTCTATGGTGTCAAGTGCATATCCACCAGCTTCGAGCCATATGCCCAGATGACAGACTGGGTTGGTGGCAGGGTGGTGTACAAAGGGTAAACACAGTGGTTTTACTGTCTTGGATCGTTGTTGTGTGGTTGGATGTGTGGTTGGTTGGTTTGTGTGGTGGTGGGAGGGTGGGGCCCAGTTTAAACTGAATTTGCCCATAACAATTACCTCTGTTTTCTGTTTGTTCAGCATGGCGTTACTCACTGACTCATACTGGTGAATAATGCGCTCAATCGCCTTGGCATCCCTATTGCCTGAGACTCCAACAACGCAGTCGTCAGCAAAGGCGAGTATTTTGGTTGGTGGTTGTCCCTGCAACCTGATTCCGGTGAGATTTGAGTTTGCAATGCGGAGGAGGGGGTCAAGGGTAAAATTGTATAGTAGGGGGCTAAGCGGGTCACTTTGTTTAAGGCCCCTTTGGTGGGTGATGTGTTGGTTAGGAAACCTGGGCCTCTGATTGCAAACCTGGCTGAGCGCGTTAGGAGGAGCGCCCAGTTTATAAAGTGGTGTGGTAGGTTGAAAGCCTTCAGACATTGTTCTAGGTATCCCCAGTGTACTCGATCATATGCTTTCTTTTGGTCCAGGAAACAAGGGCGCCTGTGGGGTTAGCTTGGCAGATATTGGCAATTGTATGGATGTTATCCCAAATTGAGCGGTTTTAGATGAAGCCAAATTGAGGGTGTGAGAGGGTTGTCTGGGCGATGTAACCCAAACGTTTGGCTAAAATTTTTGTTAGTATTTTGGTGTCAGTATTGGTGAGAGCGATTGGACGCCAGTTGTTTAGATCTGCCTGGTCTCCTTTTTTGTAAAGTGTGACCACATATGCGTCCTGGCCACCAAGTAGAAGGGATGTGTCTTCCAGGCACTTATTCATAGTTGCCAGTAGTATTGGTGCAATATGTCTAAATATTTTTTAAAAAATTCATATGGGAGGCCATCAGGCCCAGGGCACTTGTTGCGTGGGGTTGATCTTATTATCTCCCATAGTTCATCTTTAGTTATGGGTGCTGCAAGGTCTGGTTGGCCAGCTATAGTGTCAATATTAGCGGATGATAGAAATTTTTCAATTTTGTTAGGTGATGCGAAATCCGCTGTGTACAGGTCAGTGTAAAATCAGTGTAATTCAGCTGATATTTCCGATGGTACAGATGCCATTGTGTCATCTGCTTGGTGGACCTGTGTGCAGGTCGCTGACGTTGAAATTGGTTTAAAACGGTGGAAAAATTGGGCTGTGTGAGTTTCTCTAAATAAAATGTATTTTGATTTATAGCATACTTCAGTGTAATGCTGGTGTTTCCTAAAGAGGGAGTTTACCTGTGTTGATAGCTGGAACCACAGGCGGCCCCATTGGGGGGTGTATTCCTCGCGAGGTGTGTTATTTTTTAAGTGTTGAAGCTGTCTGATAGCCTTGTTGATTGTCGTGGACATTGCGGCTGTTTTTCTGGAGTTTAGGTGGCAGGCTTTCTTGGTTGCATGAGCCTTGAATATTTCCCACTCAGCAATAGAATTCCCATCGGGTGTTTGTCTTACTCGCTGTGTTGTTAGCACCATCTCAATCCAAAGTTTAAGCTCCAGAAGATGGATGGTGCTTGGGTGAATTCTGTTCCAGGTTGGTGGTTTTTCATATTTTTCTGAGGATGATAACACTATCAAGACCATCCGGTGGTCAGAGAAAGGGATAATGTTGTTGTAAAGTCTGATACTTGGTGCTGTAAGTCTATAGGGGCGAGCATCAGGTCAATCCAAGTCATTGAGACCAGCTGGTTGTTGATGTAGTGGGGCCTCGTCATGTTGGCCAGGGTGGGGGCTTATTTGGAAATGGTGTTGCATATGCCCAATGTTGCCTTTAGTATGCATAGTTCTGTGTGGCCGTGGGGTATAGCCCTAGACTTGGGCCAGCAGTCGGTATTGGTGTTAAGCCAGCAGTTGAAATCTCCTGCAAAAAACGTTGCCTCGGAGAAATGGACTGAGAGGATATCAGAAAAATTTTTTTGGTGGTCATTCGGATCATTTGGGGCATACACACATGCCACAGCAAAATTTTCTCCATTCCACTCGAGGTTTGCTAGGAGCAGCCATCCCTCCAGGTGAGAGGATGTGCTTTGGATTTTTACTGGAGGGTTACAGTTTGTTTGAATTACCATCCCACAATGGTGTGTCCAAAAGGATTTGGCTGGGAGGAGCATGGTTGACTATGACTTCTCCTCCCCCGGTGGACAATGGGGTTCTTGGATGGCCAAGATGTCCACGGGGATATTGTGCAGGAAAGCCATTTTTTTGGCCTGGGACGTGGGGGCCTTGGCTCCCACGATGTTGAGCATCCCTATGTTGATTGCGGTAGTCCACACATCAGGAACGCTGGAGTGACCCACTGAGGTCACCCAGTTCCTTATCATGGGTCATACTGTGAGTATGGGGTCAACTAGCCAGATTTGTTCCGGTGTGTTGGTCAGCGGCCTTGGTGCTGGTATTATTCAGTTTCTTCTGGCTTGGATTACTCCGTGGATTTTGGGTCTGGCGTGGGTTGGCTTTTGCCCCATTAGAAATTTTTTTGCTGCTTGCCTGTGGGTTTGATGGGCAGAAACTAGGAGTTGGGGTGTTTGGGTTTTGTGCATAAGTGTTGTCACATTGTGATTGGCTGAAATGGTCTTCCATATCATCGCTTATCAAATGTGATTGGATGGGAGGATCCACAGTGGTGCAAGGTGGATCTTCTCCCACTTGGTTGGAGGTGTTTGATTGGTTGTGTCCAAAAATTCATCATTTTGGTTGCATTGGGTTGTATGTGGGGGATCTGATTGGTTATTCCGCTGTGCTGCCATGGCATCCACCTGAATCTGTTCCAGGGAAATTGTGGTGTGGGTTTGGGTCTCAGCGGAGCTCACGGCCTGCTTGTGGGCAGTCTGTGCATGACGGCGGTCCTTGCATGAGATGGGCTCAACCAAGGCAATATTGGCTCTTTTGCCCCAATAGAAGGCAAAGGTGGAGTCCTTAATTTTACCAAAAGTTGGGCTTGTTTCAACCATATTGTACTCACAAAATTCCGGTGCTTCAATCCTGCACTTGATGGGGCATGCATGGTCTTTGTGGCCTATTGCTGAGCAGAATTCGCAGATAGGTGGGGTGTGTTCTGGTGTGATATGGAAGGGGCAAGATATGCTGCCATTGGGGAGGTTGATGGTCGCCATGTGGGGAATGAGGGTGATGTCCTCTGCCACGTTCTGATCCGGTTCAGTAATGTATATCGCCTTTCCTGTGCACAGGTGGGGCAGGAGGGGGAATTTTTCAAAATCCAAACTGTTTGATTACTCTGTTGCCTTTGAGGCCCCCACGGAGTTCATCTGTGAGGATATTATGGTGCACGGTGCTTGAGAGTCAGTCAAATATGATGAATAGGTCATTTTCCTCATTCCATCACATGTGCACCATGCGGATGGTGTGGTCTTCATTGTTGATTTTTATGGAGAATTTAATTTTTGCTGCATCTGCCACTTCTTACACGGACATGAACCCAACATCCACCCATCCTCTGTGTAGATTTTTGTAATTTACTGAGACAGTGTTTGGGAAAGTTGTGGAGAAGGCCTCCCCCATTTTTTCCCATGATTCAAGGGAAGTATTGCTGACCATAATTCTAAGGCCATGCTCAAGGGAGACAAGGGTTGGGAGTGTTCAATTTTGGTATATGCGCCCATTTTTTGCAGAAATTGCAAAACTCCAGGTGCAGCACTGTACTCACCCTTTTTGGTGGGAGGGTGTGTCAACATTCCACTGGGGCATTTTTCCCCAGTGGGTTGGGAGGGCTTTGGGCCTTTCATGCTGGCCACTTTTGCCCAATTGGTATTGTTGCGGACAAATTTGCTCATATTCAGGTTGATTGTCAATCTCAGAGAAATTGTGTAGAATTGTGTTACTAAAAGTGATAATAATGGGAAAGAAAAGCAAGTTTGGGAACTGAAATATGCTATTTTTTAATAAAACTATAGAAATTTTAATAATCGTTCTATATAGATCTAAAACATATATTTTTCTAATAGTAATTATATAGCAATTTGGCTTAGAAATTTGTATTCATTTTATTCAATAATTTCACAGGTTTTGATAAGTGGATGGTAGTTTTTGGCTTTTTTGTAAGTTCAACAATTGGTTTTTGCTGAGTGGTGGCTCATTATTTATTTGATTTGTTGTGAAAAATATTTTTAGGAAAATGATTGATTATTTATTAATTTGGCAGGCTTAATTGATTTTGACTAAGTGGTTGAAAGTTGGAATATTTAATAGGTTTAACAGTTTCTGAACTTATTGATAGCTAACTACCATTATAAAGACAAAAATAATTTAGTCATCTAGTAATTTTATTAAAAATTAATAAATCACAGGTATTCCAATAGTTATTTATAGAAAACACTATTGATAACCATTTTTCTTAAACTACAAAAGCTAGGAATTTGAAATTGGCATGGAGTTTCTGTTCAAAATTTATAGTTCAACTAAGAACCCATTTATTTATAAGATCTTTTTAATAAGCAAAAAACAGTTTAAATTTTACATTAACAAATTCCTTTTATAATAATAAGTCTAATGTAAAAAATATATTCTAAATGTATTTCTAAGAAACTAATAAACCTACATCTATAAACTTGGTTTTATGTGCAGCTTAGGAGTTATATTATAAAGTACATAAGGGATATTTTATAAATGTAATTTTTGTAACGTAAATTGCAAAAATATATAATTATCAAGAGAAATCATATAGAATTATTTCTTCTATAAGAAATTATCTATCAATGCAGAATTTGATATGTATATGTTTCAAGGTATTGGGCTCTCAAGTAGGTAAGAGTTTTTGCAAATTCTAATTTGTACTTACAAAAATTTTTAATGAACTGTGAACATATATATAAAAGCTAATTTTCATCTTATCTCCTAAAACCACATAAACTAGGAATTTAATTTATATATTGAGGTTCTTAGTTAATAGGCACTTAATATCATGGAGCTTGCTGATATAATTAAGGCTTTGTTATCACTCAGGATGGGTTACCACCCAGAGCAACAGTCAGAATACTGCTGGTACTGCCATCCACAAATTTAGGTGTAAGGTTGTTAGGAACCCAGCATGCATTGAAAGACCTGGTTTTGGTGTGGGTACACCAAGGCCCACAAGGGCAGCCAAGGTCCACAGAGCACCGCTGGTTTCAATGAGCTCTTGGTGGCACATTGGGAGAGGATTTGGACAAGAGTCAACAAAATATATTATTACTCATAGGTTGTTTAAATATATAAAATTGGTAAATTTTGACAGTTTCCAAATGAATACTATATTAAAACTAAAGTAGGAAATAAAAAAGAATAACCCAACATCCTACCATTAGCAGGGTGCTGGTTATATGGTGGAAAGGGGGAAACAAGATTCTAAGCTGAATTGCAATAGGGGACCAGTTCCATTTTTGAATTTGTCAATTAACAGATTTGATTTGCAACTTTGACTCATTACTATTACCCAAAGTTTCCTAGCTATTCTCAGGATAATTCCACAAATTCCAAATGTCTGAATTCACATTTTTGATTTCAAAATGGAGTGTTGGGTTCAAACCCCATTTTTGGCACTTTCTTTTTGACTTTTTGCTTATATTATCTTCTAGATAAGTTTTCTCCTAACAGATTAACTTCTGGTTAAATTACCAGTTGGGAACAGGGAAATGGGACTGTGGTGTGGGGCTTCTAGATTCTCTTAACATATCCACAAAGTTGCTTATTTTTTTCAAATAAAAAATTGCAGATTTTGACATTAGGATGGGTTTGGGTTGCAGGTAATTGTGGGAGAGGCCTGTGGCAAACAGGGAGAGGCAGAAGCCACCCATCTCTCATCCAAGGTATGCCCAGGTCAGAGATTTGGCTGAGAGGCAGGGACCTAGAGTTTTTAACTTTTTTGGTTATAAAGGGGTGCATGCCCTTATCCAGCGTAATAGATGAATCCAAGGGCCTTACAAATGTGGATAAGGACACTACCAATAATTATCAGGTAATTCCAAACTTGGAACACATATCTGGACTTTGCAACATAAACTTCTTAACTTAATAAAAAATTTATAAATCAGGGGATTATAAAATAAAATAAAGAAAATTTTGGAAAAAGAAAATGGAGTGATAGCAGAACCTGTTGGGGGCTGCTGTGTTAGACTTATCATAAAGGCAATGTGCAGATGGTGCATAATACCCCTTTTCAGGTAGAAAAGAGCATTTTTATTTTAAGAAAAACCCTATAATTGCACCCACTCCAATCCTCCCACTGCCTAGTGATTGGTATGTTGAGAGGATTAAGCTCCTATGCAGAGATATTCCTCAACTATACCATGATATAAAAAGTACTCCAGGTAATTCCCCAAATACCACCAACCATTTTCCTAAAAATTTAAAAAAATTGATAGCCTTTATTTTATGACATAATAATTTAATTTTGCCAACAAATGTTGAAATTCCAACCCTAATTTAATACTCCCTTATATAATTTCCATGAGTTCCCTTTCCAATTTCTTATGAAAATTTGTGTTCAATTGAGCACTGGACCTCCGAGATGGAGCACACCTCAACCTGGAAAATTTTCAAAGAGTTAGAAAAGTAAATTATGGGCAACAAACCATGGTGGGCCCATCATCTTTACCAATCTCAGTTCTCACAATAGTTTAAAAACTGACCCTCTCTATCAACTGCAAACCTTGGGAAGAATCAGCAACTTGAGAAGATGTCCAATCCAAGAGCTGAAGCCTCAAGATCAAAACTTAGTAACTTTTAACCCTCATCCCTTATCTATAGGCTAGTTCCATTACTTGGGTACTGACCTATTTTGTTTTTAAGTCTACTTTTAATTTTAAAATGAAGTAATTTTTCCCTTTCTGCCATCTTTTTTGTCATCTTCTAAGCATTTGAGCGTCATGGCACCCAGCAAGGCCATTTTGGTGCAGCTACAAAGATGGAACTTCTCTTGACAACTAGAGGGCTACAAGGCCATTTTAATCTTATTTGCATGGTGCCTTAGGTCGTTCCACAGGAACTGTGTAGTGCACACTAATGTAAAGTTAGCTCCTGGAACCTTACATGCTTCCTTATAAGGTCACAGTGTGGAAAAAGAGGTGGGCGCATCAATGCCCAAGAATGCCTTTGCAAGCAATTTCTGACAGATAGACAATAGGGTGTTTCTGACATCAATTTAATTTCAATCTGGTGTGAGGAGATTGTCATTAACTCTCCAAGAAAAGTCTATCTAAAGTAATTTTCATGCACCCAGGATGATGCTTGCACCTTCAGAGCCTATAAAATCAACCCAGGATATTGCTATAAGTAGGTATTCCACAAGGCCAGTAAACGATAAAATCAGCAGATGAATAAATATAAACAAAAGTCCTTTTGTAAGATAGATGACCAAAAGCTCTCTTTCCGCTTGGCATAACTTTCTGAGCAAATTACATGATTAACGAGAAAGTAAATTTTGATCACCTATTGTAGTTTCGCTCTAATGTCCTCAGATTATCCACCAGCTGGTCAAGTGTGGGGCAGCGGCGAAACTCCCCCTCACCATTTTCCATCCAGAAGGAAAACGCGCTTGGACTGGCTCGCCCAGTCATTCCAAACCCATGGCTAAATTTATTCCTCTGAAGGATCTTGATGCCTACCATGCTCATACCCAAGCAGTACCTCGCTGCCCCCTGGTGCTCCCAAGAACAACATGTACTACATCCCAAGGGTCACTATGGAAACTCTTCCCATACCATGACCAAGCCATTATCAAAATGGCACAGGCAGTGATGACACCCGCCAGATTTATAGATATTTGCCCCTATAAGGGGTATTTTGATCTTGGCTTCACCTGTGAAGCTGATGCCATCACTGCAGCAACTGTGCCTCTGGTATTCCAGAGTACCCCTCTACCCACAATTTGGACCTGGCTCCCAGCAGACGCCACTTTGGTGGTCCAGTTTGCTGGTTTGACCACCCACCTCCCCCTGCAGTGCTCCACCAGGAGCTGATGGACGGTTTGACAGCCTATGGCTCCAACCTCATCTTATAATTTGTGGTCCCAAATGGGGCCACATGACTCGCTGGCCTTGAGCGTATGCCCTGATCTGCCTTGAATTTAGTAACATCGCCGTGTTGTTTCATCTTACGCTGTTATTCCTTCAGCCCCTGACCCTCTGTTTTAGGCCTGTGTTGAGGGTGGGCAGATGATCTGTCCATCATGTTTTGAGTTGGACCACTCAAAATGCAAGTGCCCCTCCTTAGCCACGTCTGACAGATCAGATTACTTGTCCACTGACCTCCAATCTGCTGCTCACCCTGCGCAAGTTCTGACATGGGTACAATCCTACCTCCCCCTCCCCCAAAACCTGAGGCTGCAGCTGCACCTGCAGCCACCAATCAGCCTCCTCATCGCCCCAATGCCACACATGATTCCTCCAATCAAGCATCATATTGGACCCTAGTTCAATCCCATACTTCTACCAACGAATCAACCAAAACTCAACTGTATGCCGACTCCCCAATTCAATTCAACCAGAACCCATGGGAGTTATTGGATGAAATCAACGAATCAGGTAAGCTCATTGAAGAACTATCTTTGCAAATTGAGAGGTTTGTTAATACAGAATGGGACGCCAAATACCCCTCATCTATATACCCCACAACCAAATGCTGAATCATTTTGTAGTGACCACCATCTTGCAGTCAAAACAGCTGCAACACCAGATTGTAATCACTCCACAAAGCTGTCACCAAATCAAATATACTATCAGGAGGTATTCCCCCTCCTGTGATCCCCTCAACCCTCACCACAAAAAGTAAAATCACAATGAATCAGTTACAAAAAATGTCAACGAAGCTATCCAGAATGTGGTAACAGTAGCACAGAATTATAAAGCTAATATTACCAAAACCAATATCGCCACGTTCTTTAAACTCCCAGACGCCTGCATTAAATCTAACAAAGCTTTAGCCAGATATATCAGTGCCATTTTCCTGGCTGAAAATTTCCAAGAATACCAATCATTAGAGATATTGAACCACATACCGCCGATGCCCCAACGCCCTTACTGTCTGCCTTGACACATACCCTACTCTGGGAGGAGGAAGCTGCTGCCAAAGATGATCCCCCAATCCCCCTCCCCTTCCGCCATAGAGGGATAAGCGGATTCCGCTGCCCACCTGGTTGGTTGTTTTATTCAAAGTCTTTCACTCAATCCGCTCATTTGGGCGTTTTGTTTGAACCAATTAGTCACATTAGTTTTTAGTTTTAGTTTTAATTTCGGCAATGTCCATCCCCTGGTTAGCTTGACTCACTTAGATAAAGATAGAAGACCAACAGAGAGATTAAATGGGCAAAACTAATTTAAGGAAATTTTAATCTGGGCCTCAATCACTTTTTTAGGCTTGGAAACAACTCTTGGCTAATAAGACAAGAATACCACTGATGGTAGTTTTATAGCTCAAGTATGAACAAACTTGAGACTTTGATTTCAACTAAACCTCAATATTTGTAATAGATCATATTGTAAAAGAATTCAATACACATTTTAAAAATAAATTTTAATGAGACATAATCATTTAAATTATAACAGGAAATCTTCAACCTTGTTGATGTAACGTCTGTGACCCCATTAAGCAATTCCAGGGGATTAACCTAAGCCCAACTAGCCTTCCTTAACCCAGCATTTATCCACAATGTATTTAAGGTCAGGGAGGGTGGCCGACTTAAATCTTTCTGGCCTGGCTCATCTCCTTCTTATCCTTGCAATCTACTCCCACAATTATGTTATTTAACAATGACACCTGGCCTTTCAGATTGGTATAAAAATTTTTACAAGGATTTTTAAGCCACAATTCTGCCTAGTTAGCTGGTGACAATTCGTTTAATGGATAGCGAAATTGCACCCATAGCCAGGGCAGGTAAGGGCAGTCTCATTACAAATTGAATGGGTTTGACATGCCTGATCCTATTGGGGCAAGTTTGCCTTTATGAGCAGCAAGGAGGGAAGATGGATGGCAATTTTGAGTTTTCAATCAACTCAAAGGATTTGTTTTCATATGATGATGCCTTATTATTAAAAACGAAACTTGAACTAGGTGACAAGGACTTCTGGCCAATTGGGAAGCTGCAACCTCCCTAATGGCGATGGCTTCTGGCCACCACCACCTTCTGGAACACCCCCTAGATCTTCTCCACCAACTTCTTGGTGGCGGGAAGAGGGGGAACTGAGAGAACCTTCAGGGGGTAAGCTGTCACCCACTTCTCATCTACAACGTGGGCTAGTAGCCCTGGTTGGTGAGGGGGTGAGCATCCTTTTTGACACCCTTCTTGGTTCTTAAGGGATAATTCTCCCTGTTGAGATGCAAGTGATGCTCCTCAGGACTTACATTATCTCTCCATTTTTGAACGGGGGCACCATCAGTAACTTAGGTGAGTGCAAAGTTCTTGTGCGCCTTTGGCAACTTGATGGCCAGGAGGGTGAAAAACTTCTGCAGAGGGTGATGAGCTTTGGGGTGTGATGCATGGAAGGCCTCCACCAACTCTCAGCAATGTGTGCAATTGCATGAACTTACCCGGATGTTATTGTAGGAGGAGAAACACTTCCAGGCAACTAAGTACTGCACTGAATGGCATGGTTTCATAAAGCCAAAATTTCATCAACTTTGGCCTCCTCTAATTCCTACAATAGGATTGGCTCTGGTGTGGCAGGCACTTTTCCCTTATAAAAGGGACAACTGGGAAGCGTGAAAGATGAAATGCTGGTTCCAATTAGCTGGGAGAGTCAACTGGAAAGCCCCATTCCCAAATCTACCTCTAGTACATGAGGTCAAGAGAATTTTTCTAGCAAACTTCCTGGAGGAAACTTTCCTATTCAGCTTCCATGTATCCATCATTATCAAGAATCCACCTTAATCTTATGGGCAAGAAAGCACTTTCTTCTGAAAACTGCTTGTAATCAATGACTGACTTGGTCAAGTGTTCCCAAACCAGGGATTGGAACCCCATAATTTCTGCAGATGATTTTCTGAGGCTGTCATTTCTGGGTGAAGGCAGAAGCCAAAATTAAAATTATAGGTCTTACCCCAATATGGCTTCATAGGGACTAAAAGCTGGTGGACAAGTGGGTAATGTTATTGTATGCAAATTTCACCAGGGGAAGTCATAGGCGTATGTTTCTAAGTTAAGAGACATTGCAGAGAAGGATATTGATCAAGGATCTGGTTGACTCTCCCCATCTTTACATCAGATAATTGTGGTATACAATGGAATGGCACAGCTTTTTTAGGATGGTTAGAAGTGAAGTCCAAAACAGGGCAGTAAACTGGGGCCCCATTCACTTACCATTTTGGAGGTATGCTAACATGGAAAAGACGTGTTAAACAAATATCTTGGCCATTATCTCAGTGTTGGATTTTGGCCTTGGAGGATGCTCGCTTGGTGCATGATTTTCCAAAAACAGCATTAGCGGATTTATACCACAAATATATTAAAATATTAAGATATAAAAAGATGTAAATTTAGGGGTTTTAAGTTTTTATTAGATGGCATGGATATAAGATAAAAACGTCCCCTTCCATTTCATATAATTCAGTATTTAAACATATTGAGGCTTGAAGGTAATTCAATAATACATTCAAAATAGCATAGACTAGTCCAAAAAAGGAAATATGTGAAGTTGGCCTATTGAAGCTTGGCAAACCCACTTCATTTAGGCTGAACAAAAAAGTGGATTAAGTCAAGGAAATATGTAACCATGGGGTAATGACTTAATATACTTTAGCCAACCCCCTTTTGAAAAATATTGCACCTTGGGGGACCCCTGCCACGCCTATAAAAGGGGTGGTCCCCACTTAGCTGTTTGGATGGACTAGTATGGGCTGGGGGAGATCCATTCAATGGACGCCCCAGAGTCTGCCACAAAGGTGGAGTAATCTGAATGCTACAATTTAAGTTATTTGCTTGCAAAGTATTTAAACTGGGGTTACCTGATTAATGAGGTTCCACCAAGAATTGGCCAGGGTCTTTTGGCCAATTAATTCATTATTAATATTAAACTCAACATTAGTAGAATCAGGGACCAGTAAATGACCAAAATTTCCCTTTTCGGACAGCTTTGACCCACAACATTCTTATCTGGAAGCTGGGAGGGAAAATGTCTGACACTCAGAGGAGAATCTTGACAGACATGGGATAAGCAGGTGAAATTTAGTAAAGAAGTCCCAACCACCATAATCACATTGAACACTAGAGCTTGGAAGCTCTACAAATTCAACTGATAATGAGGTCTACGGGCCTTCTGCCTGCTGCAGGGGATGGATGAGACTATTTTTACATGATTTATCAGACTTTGCCCAAGCAAACGTCATGCAATTTGTGATCCAATCTGTAATATCTTTAGAGACACCTGGTTAGTTAAACAATCATTTTACCAAATCGAGGCACTTCATATTCCTAGGTGCTCCATCAGTGGGTGATCATGGTGAGCAGAAATTATTTCCTCATATAGTTGGGGAGAAACCAAAATTTTTAGACCTGAAAAAAATCGATCACTCTTTTAGCAATATAGTGAGTCCACTTATGGTCCATCATGACCAGCTGATCAAACAATTCCAGCCCCTCCAATCAGGATATCTGCCAAGACAGTACCCAAGAAATCAAAGGCACATTTGGGGCCAAGTCCACTGCAGAAGTTGCAAGAGGAGCAATGGCTAAAATCTGGGCAGGAAGGATCACTATAGTCAGCTCCTGTGCTTTATCCTCCATAGGGTTTATGGAGGGATTCTGACTCAAAAGATCTGAGATGATGTTCAGCACCGCTTCACAAACCCATATATGAAGTTGAAACTACAAAGATTATGTGTTGAAAATTTTGAAATTTGTAGTAATGGGGCTCTATTAGTGTATCAGGCCAAACTGTATGCAGACTGCTGTCCCTTGCTCTTTCACTATCATTGTTGACTTTTTCCTACATATCTTCATGGCAACCCACCAAACCAGCGGACCAACAGCTTCACCTTTTGAGACTTAACCACTAATTCTGTCTCAGAGGTCTTCTCCTGGGACTTGTCCAGAAATCATGGTTTAGCAGTCGCCTTTGACTCCCTCAGGGTTTTCTCCTTCGTCCCTCTTGTCCATCATTGTTGGTGGCCAGTTGGCCAAGTTCCCGTGGTTTTCCTTGCAGATCCAGGTTTGGAGTTGGTAGCGCTGACCACTCCAGTTTTTTTAGCCTATCACCTAACCACTGGAGATATTCTGTCCCACCTCTATCAGCCAAGCTAACCTAAGTCCACTGAAAATTGGCAAAGGTAGGAAAACCAACGATTTGTTAAAGATGTTTGAAGATTTGAAGATACTTTATTAAGAGTAAGATTTAAATAATTATAGGAGTTTCCTTGCCTGTCAATTTCAATGTCATCAGCATCTATTGCCATCTCTCAATCATCAGCACTCTTGATGGCAATTCCAATTATCAACTCTCTGGCTGGCAATCATCCCTTCTTAATTTATCATTCTTTTCGTTCAATTTATTATATAAATCCATTCAGCATCCATTGCTAATGTAAACTTATAATTTCTTATTATATATTAGCATTATTGCTCTCAAAATAATTTTCCAGTAATTCATGACATCAGCCACTGGAATGTCCCTCTTGCGCTTGACTTTTGGATCATTCTTGGATACCTCAGCACAATAGCCAGTAACTTGATCATCCTCAAAATAAATCGCCAGCTAATCTTGAAATTTTAAAATGATTGGATCGCCCTTGGCATCAGTACCCAGTGATCCTGAAATCCTTGACATCAAACTCTTGATTTGGTTAAATTAATTAATAATAATAAATATAAAACTTGACATCCTTGGCCTTATTCACTGGTGTCAAGTTTGACTAATTTTTTTGTTGGGAATCATCCCTGGTAGTTTAGTATTGAATTAGGGATTAAACTTAAATCTGACTTAATTTAAATATCAACATCTCAGCCTCAGTCATCAGTGTTGAATTAGACCAAATAGCTAATTGGAAAGCATTCCAAATACTTCCTTGACGTCAAATTGGTTATCCGCCATCCTAAATAATGATATTAACTATTTCACCATCCTTGGCCTCAGTCACTAGTGTCAAAGTACATCTCATTCCTATCAGGGATAATCCCAGGCACTTTCCTGATCTGGCAGATTGAGAAAGCTCACCCAACCAAATGGTGAGCACACATTGGGGTTTTATCATCTATATTAATAAAATCAAGTGTGTGTTTGTGTGTGCAATGCCCAATCAAAACTACAACATGTAGAGCTTTGAATTTTGGATATAGGTGGACAGGAGATGGTTCATGTGCACCTCAAAGACAGATTTATATTTTCATATTAAAATAAAAAGTTATATAAGTAAAAAATTAAAATTTTGGATGTGTTAATATTAATCAGTATATTGTTATAGCTGAGCAGTATAATATTTGGTTGATTTGATAGTTTAAATGGTTTGGCAAGCGGTTGGTGGCTTTGGATTGATTATTAAGCATGATAATTTTAGTGATCAGTTAGTGGTTAGTTGTTTTTGATAAATTAGTCTTGGCAAGTTTTTAGTGGTTTAGTTGATGGTTGATTTAAAGATTAAAAATTTGGTTTTTGCTGGATGGTTGGTTGATTTCAGTTAATTTGATTGCAGATGAGTTAAGGTAAATGGTTAATATTATATTTACTTTAATAGGTTTATTTGGTTTTGGCTGAGTAATTGATAGTTTTATATTAACTCAATATATAATTTGATTTTCTAACTCTATTGATAACTATCTTATAATATTAAAAAAATCGATTATAATCATCTGATAAACTTTAAACCCACATAAAAATCTGTGTTAAATTGGGTAACAACAAAAATTTAGCCTAAACTTTTCTTTACTTAACTATCATTATGATTATTTATATCTGATGCATTATCTCATGAGCAATTAACTAAAAATCATCAAACTTGGCACAAGTGCTTTATAAGTTTGGGAATTTTAATATGCTATTTTTTTATAAGACCATATAAATTTTAATGATAGTTCTATATAAGATCTATACTTATATGTTTCTAATAGTAATTATATACCGATTTGGATGAGCATTTTCTGTTCATTTAATTCAATAGTTTCATAGGTTTTAATAAATGGTTGGTAGTTTTTGACTGTTTTGTAGGTTCAACAATTAGTTTTTGCTGAGTAATGGTTCTTTTTTGGTTTATTTGATGTGATAAATAGTTTCAGGTAAGTAATTGAGGTTTAGTTAATTTGGCAGGCTAATTAATTTTGGCTAGATGGTTGGAGGTTGTAATATTTGATAGGTTTAATGGTTTCTGAACTTATTGATGACTATTGACCAAATAGAAACTAAAATAATTTAGAATCATCTGATAAGTTATAAACACTGTAGCAAAGCATGGGTATATAGATGCTAGTTATTTATATTACTCAAACTAATAAAATAGTCATTAACCATCCTCAACTAATACAAACACTAATTTTAATAATTATAAAGGAATTTATCTTTTTATATTCCCAACGTCATGATACATCTAGGCCTAATAATCTCCAAAGTCTGTGGCTTCCTGAAATACATAAGGGACTGGTGGTCTGTTTAGACAACCATTTCATGATGTGTTCCTTGGAGAAGGCCTTCCAGTATGTGAGTGACCATGCTATAGCAGCAAGAGTTTTGTCATAGGTAGCTCATGATTTCTTCAAGGAGGAGAACTTTTGCAAAAAGTAAGCAACATTGTTCTTTACCCTTTTGACCCTGAAGTAAGACAGCCCCCACCACGGCTGCAGACGCATCACAGGCCAAATTAAAGACCAGGATGAATAAACATTCTTAAGAACAAAGGGTGCTACAAATACTTTATGATAGCTTCAAACTCATATTGCAAGCGTTCATCCATTTGATTAATACGTTTTTCTGTCAGGAGATGAAGAGACGCTGCCAACTAAAAGAGAGCAGAAGAGAATTTTTAAGAATGATGGTAACCAACTATTGAATAATTGACTGGATCAATTGCAGGATTATTAGCCATTTTAAAAAACTGAACTCAGCTTCAATATAAGTTATTATGTTCCAAAACTTATATAATGTTCAATAACACCAATTTACATATTATTTTATACTATATGATACACTGAGATTGTCGTGGGTTTGCAATTCCACTTAACTATATTTGATACAATGGCCCTTAATTGGGGGAGTTTCAGGTTAAGTTAAATTAGATTTTATGTCAAAAGGGTGGTTAGCTGAGCAGGTAAAACTGCTTCCACCCCAAGTGCAGGTTTTGAGTTCAAAACCTGTACTAGCTAGAAGAATTCTCAGTGTGGTATATTTTTCCCAAGGTTGACCCACCTCAAATAATTTAGATTTTATGTCAATTAAGTTATGAGCAAACTAATTATTTATTAGTTATTCAAACTGATTGGCATTAAACTACCATACTTCAGAGAATTAGTGTTTTAGCCTTTTTGAGATGCATCAGAAGAAGTGCTTATCTTAGAGCTACTTCCTTAAGTCAGCAGGAATTCAACCACAGAGGTGGAGCAGGATGTACAGAAAGAAACATCAATGTGGATAAAAATCTCCAATGTAAGGGACCTCTAATGTCGAGAAAACCCAGAAACCTTCCATATGAACCCCTGGTTAGGTGGTGGAATAAGGAGAGGAGTTATGGGCAAAGATAAAGTTAGCCTCAGAAGTAACCCTATTTAAATCATTGAATTCAGCAGAAGAAGGACAGTTTAATTGTAGTTCATTTAATATAAGCTCAATACTTTTTAATATTTTTTGTTGTATTACATCTATAAAATTTTATTATATTAATCAGGGAGATCATAAGGCAGGACGCCATAATAATTGTAGTGACAGAAGAATTCAGCCTCTAGTCTTTAATTTAGGGAGCCTGTATAAATATCACCATCTGTTGGTCTATTGTCTCCATACAATAGGCAACTGCAACTCCATCTTTTACAAAGGAAACAAATCAGCCATTTGATGAAAAAATCCTAAACACTAAGAAACTCCTCAGCTGCTTTTGGCTGGTAGGCATGTCCATGATAGGATGGCCTTCAGTTTATTAGGGGAATGGCATACAAATCCTTTAGTACCAGGTAATCCAAGAAGGTGACTTTTTCTTTAAAAGATTCACACTTTGAAGATTTCACATAAAGATCATACTCTTCAGAGCAGACAGCACTGCTTCAAGGCTCTTATCATGCTGCTATTGAGTGAGAGTGTATCAATATATTGTCAATATATGTCATTGCACAGGTGAAGCAAACATCACCAAGAACGTGATCAATAATATGATGGAATGTAGCAGGCGCATTCTTAAGACTTAAGAGCATTATGAAGAGCTTAAAAATACCATTTCAGCTTTTTTTAAAAAAAACTGAATATCAAAAATTTATGGTGCTCAGAGCAGTAGTAATAGAAGCTGTAAATTCTCTTTGGGATGGCCTGATTATTCAGGATGGCTGGAAAGAGGCGATGGCATAGCACTTTCATTTTTCAGGGCCCGGTATTATGTACTAACCTGAGTTATGATACTGATTATCATAACTATACAAAGAATAAAATTAGGTTTAAGCTGCTAATTAAATATACAATAAACTTTATTAGCTAAAGATTTCAATGTATATAGGGTGACTAGACGTTTTGTGGAGGATGGGCACTCAAGTCCTCTTTTTTTCAGGATCTTTGCTTCTCACATAGTACTAGGGTCAAGCTGCAGCCTTTCTCTTTAATCAGCTTTGGGATTGTTGGCCTCCCATTGTGTGAGGGCGTCCAGGTGGCAACTTCTGGCATTGAGATGGAGTCTCCTCATGACGAATATCAAATATTCTTTATTAATTCTTGCCCAGTTAAGGATAAGAGCTCATTTGATGATCCTTTTGATTACAGAAGGCTTAACCTGACTGAGATTGATCTAACGTTTTATTAGTCCAATCTCAAAATAATTTGGGGCCATTCTTTAGTGCAAACGCTAACATCGCCAATTCAAGATCCTGAAAGAGGGAGACATAAGAGTGCAGGAGCCTAGAATGTATGTGGTTAACCACTGTGCCTGAACAACATCAGCAATGGAATATTTGGAGCCATCCATATACAGTACGCGGTAGGGTACCAATCAGGAAGTGCCTAACTTATTTGGCCAGCCACAGGTCGGTGATGACAGAATATTGCAAGGTCTCTGATATTGAATAGGATGAGAGCTGGATGTTTAGAATTTGGCCATGTAGCTTCCATGGTGGTAGATATGATCCCTTGGGTAGTGAGCGCTTGCAGCTTGATTATATCATCAGTTTGCGCCCTCATCATTAATTCAGCAGTGTTGGGAGAGGCAGAGTCCAATTAAGGATGGACACTACTAGGCATCTAGGGATCCCTGTTGTAGAGGGCCTGAAATGGGGACATTTTGATCACTTGGTGGTAGCTTATCTGATAGGCCAATAAAGCGAATGGCAGTTGATGATTCCATCACATGAGGTTCTTGGCGGCCATTTTGTGGAGAATAGAGATTATGGTGCCATTTTCCCGCTCAACTGTACCATTTGGTGAAGGGTTGTAGGGTGCAGTAAAGTATTGGTTAGTATTAAACAGTGAGGTCAATATTTGGACAATTTGGGAGGTGAAATTTGACCCATTGTCTGATAGCAGAACTCTGGAGCACCCATGTTGAATGAAAATGGAGCGAAAAACATAGTGGTAGTCTTAACAATGGCGCAGGTACTGAGATGGCCTCAACCTACTTTTTTGAGTTGTTTGATGGCTAAGATGATGTAGCATAAGCATGGAGGCCCATGGATAATGGCTTATGACATCCATGCTAATGATGCTAAATGGCTTAGATAGGGCAACAACTTCATGTTGGAAGCAAGGGTTTGGCTGATTTTGGGTTCTTCATGTCAAGCAAGCATCTAAAATCTCCTAGATATTTTCAATAATCCAATACAAGTAGCATTGTTTCTTTAGCCATTCATAGGTTTTCTTGACTGCCCCATGTCTTACATGGGCGTGTCCTTCAAGGATAATTGCAGTTCTTGAGGACTGACGTAGGTACAGCAGCTATTTTCTGTCAACATCCTTATATAACATGTCATCTTTTATTTGAGTGTTTTGGACCATCAAGTGTAATGCCTTAACTGTTTCCGTGGGTTCCAGTTCCCTATTTCCAGCCAGCCAATAAAGTTATATAGAAGATCTTCCTTAGGCAATAATTCATTTTTTTCAGAATAACGGATAGTCCATCCACGTTTGATGATTTGTGCCCACCAGACGCACTATAGAAAAGTTGTACCTTTGAAACTGGGGCCCACCTAAGTAATTGACTGTAGGGATCTTTCAACTGGTGAAGCCACCTTAATGAAGCGTGATCATTGATTATAGTGAAAGGGTTCCCATATAGATATGCTGAAAATGCTTGACAGCAAGCAATACAGCTAAGCATTCACATTCAGTGATGCTATAATTCCGTTTGGTTTTTATTAGGGTTTTTCTTGAATAGGCTACAGTAAATCTAGCTGTTGTTCGTCCAGTTGGGACAGGATTGCCCCTACAGCGATGTCACTGGTATCATTAGATAACACAAAGGGTTGGTCAGGTTACATGGATTAACACAGACTGAGAGATTAGTGCAGTCCTGAGTATAATGAAAGTCTGGTCTTGTTCCAGATTTTATACAAAGGAAACATTCTTGTGCAGAAAATACATAAAGGGCTCACCAGGTCAGCGAACCATGATATAACTTGCCTGTGATATCCTATTATGCATAGGAACACTTGAATGTCCTAAAGGCTCAAGGTAGCATCATTTTCTCTATGGTGGCAACTTTGTTTAGCAAAGCCTAATTTTTTTAGTGACCTTGTGCCCTAAAAGCTCTATTTTGGTTGAAAGAATGGGCATTTAGTGGGTTTGAGCTTCAGGTAAGCTCCTCAGAGGCGATTAAAAACTTGATGAAAATGATCTAGTGTCCATTGAAAGTTTTTTAAAATATAGAAAATCATTGAGGTAAACTAAGATGAAAGGCATCCAAAAATCAGCTAGAGCCCATCCATAGCTCAGTGGAAGGTAGCAGGGGCATTTCATAGCCCCTGCGGCATTCAAGTCAGTTCAAACAGACTTTCATTTTCAATAAGGGCGCACTTGGCTTTATTTTCAGGAGCCAGCTTGATCTTCCAGTACTCACTGGCAAGATCCATCATGAAAATATTGGGTCCCCACTAGGAGCCAAAGTGAATAATTGATTGAGGGAGGGGGTAGCTATTTTTCACGTTATTGCATTAATCTTATGATATTCCATGACATCACAATGGCTCCCTTCATTTTTCAAACAAGCAAAAGTGAGATCGCCCAAACATTGTGAGGGTACCAACAACCCTGAAGTTAAAAGCTACTTGAGTTTAGTGATAACCTGCAAGGGAATCCAGCCAACTAATGCTCGCTGGTGCTGATATTCAGCTGGATTTCTATAAACGACTTGTTTTTATCTATTTTTGCCAATAAATATGGTGGACTTAAACTATATCAAACTAGAAATACTATATGAAAATTAATACCAAGTAGCAGCTTGTGTGTGATAAATGATGCTTTATTAAAATGCCTTCCCCTAGTATTTAGAGTCATTGAAGGCTAATAATGGAGCAATTTATAAATTTGATATAGGCTTGGTAGCGCAGCTTAAATAGTTTAACGACCTAGCTAATCTGCACTTGGGAAAGTTATTTTTTTTGTCTGGTAATAATTTTATTTGGGGTGGGCCAACCTTGAGACAAATATACTGCACCAATAGGGGGGATAGGGAGTAGGGAGCAAAAATATAGGAGCGGAGGACAAAACCCAGTACTGGGGGTAAAACCTTCCTGCATGTGTTCTGATAGGCCGAGATTATATGATCTAACTTCACAATTTTCTTGGTCAGACTGAGACATGGTGCAAGAATCCAAATGTATTGCTATCCTCTTAGCACAGAAATACAATTTCTGCCATGATTGGATTTATCCTGCATTGTGAGGGGCAATAGCAGGACGCCCATCCCACTATGCCATCACCCCCTCTTTTCTGGTAATAACATAATGTGATTGGTACATCGTAGGTAGGATAAAACCATGAAGAAGTTTTTAAATTATTTAATCATTTGCATCATATTTAAGCTTATTGCGGCTGATCCTCATCTGCTTCAGCTCATGATTGGTGGTTAAAATTTCTTCCCCCTCATGACCTACCTCAAGCCTATAAAAGGGGGCGATTTTGTTAAAGACAAACACACAAAATTTGGGCTTGGCCGACCCTCTAGCTCAGGTGGGGTATTCCCCCAAGAGTTGGGAGATACCAAGGTGACTCAATATGTCCTGATCAATGGAAGTTGAGGAGTAAAGCAATTGCTCCAAGACAAAATATTTTGATAAGAGTTAAGCAATTTTGTATTTAATAAGTTTAGACAAGCCTCGTCAAAACATTCTTCTCCTAAAGCCAAAAGGGCAATTATCTGACATCATTCCCCTAAAGAATGTTGGAAAAGGGGGAGAATAGGGTAGTAAAAAGTGGCCATGTGCCTGATTGATGATAATCCCTGTAGCCAAGGATTTAATAGAATACTCAGCGCCTCTCTTGTAGGTGATGATGAAAGGGCCTCCCCATATTGACCCAAGTTTACCACTTCTAGGAGTGATGCAGTTATGGTAACACAGAACCAGGTCAGACACTTGGAAGGAAGGTAGGGGGCCTGGATCTCCTTGGTAACCTGCCCTTCTTTAATCACAGCTGTAGCTAAATTGGTCATGGCCTCAGATTGGAGCTGGATGATGTGCTAAGCCAATCTTCTCATGGCTCTTTCAGAAGCCTCAACTCTAGAGGAGAAAACAACTTTAGCTAAAAGGGCAGGTATTCCTGGTTCCAGCCCATACAAAACCCAGAATGGGGACATTTTTAAAATCTGGTGATAGCTAATCTGGTATGCCATAAGAGCACTATGCAAATATTGATCCCAGTGAAGAGGATCAAAAAGATGCCATTTTTCGCAGGCTGGAGATCAATGTTCCATTTGAATTCTCCAAGGTCCCATTGGTAGAGGACTATACGAAGCTGAGAAGAGTTGTTGGGCTCCCATGGAGTAGCCAGGATTTTGACTACTCTGGAGGTGAAGTTCTTACCATTATTGAAGAGTAGCATTTGAGGAAAGCCATGACAAGTAAAAATGTTTTGATGTAGAAACGTTGCAGTGGCCTTGGCCGTTTGGGCTGGGAGAGCTCCGTTTCAATCCACTTAGTAAAGAGTCAATGCCTACTAGGATATATTTGTTCCCACTGGTAATCTGTGAGAGGGGACTTACTACGTCTAGGCTGATGGTATGGAGAGGTTGTTGTTGGGGGTAGTTGGTTAAATTTTGTATCTAGTCTTAAAGCTAGACTGCTTCTTAAATGTGAGTTAGGTTTCTAAGACTTCAACAATAGTTTCTATGATTCCTTAACAAAGATACCATTCCATAATCCACTCTTAGGTTTTCTTCGCTCCTCCATGACCTAGGGTAGCGTGAGCTTCCAGGATAGCTGATACACATTCTGATGCCAAAAATAGGCAACCACTTTTTCCCCACCTTCAAAACTACTTTCACTCTCCACTTTGCTGTTGTAGGAGTGCCATGCTAGCATTTTCTGGGCAGGCTTATCCTTATCCTCACAGTCATTGGGGGTCGTTAAGAGGTCAGATAAACTCTTTGCCTCACTATTATCCAAATGCAGGACTAGAAGTCAAGTTAACCCATTAACAATCATGTGGCGGGTTCCAGCACATTGTATGATCTTCATGTCATAATACTGGAGCTTTAGAGCCCGGCGCGCTAAATGGACAGTAGGATTCTTCATGTTCTGTAACCATTTCAAAAAAGCGTGGTTGGTAACCACAGTGATTGTAGTTCCATACAGGAAAGGGCAAAGCACTTCACAGCTAAAAGAACAGCAGGCACTCCTTCTCCATGATGCTATAGTTGCGCTCCACCTTAGACAACATCTTGCTGAAGTAGGATACATGATGATCTACACCGTTTTCATCCAATTGTGCCAAGACGGCACCAACAGCATGGTCCTAGGCGTCAGTAAACAAGATAAAGAGTTTACCATAACTGGAGTGCCTCAGGATAGGACGTTGTTACGGCAGTTGCTTCAGCGTTTCAAAAGCAGCCTTTTGTTTGGCACCACAATGAAAAAGTGGAGTTTTTCTGTCAATAGGCAGACAAGAGGCTCTCTGAGCTGAGCAAACTTGAGGATGAACTGATGGAAATATCCCATCATCCCTAGAAATACTTGAATATCCTGCAGATTTTTAGGTGGAGGCATTTTTGAGATCGCTTCAACCTTATCATGTATAGGGTGGATTCCTTCCTGAGATATGGCATGTCCCAAAAAACTAATTTCTTCTTGTTAAGATTTTAACTAGATGGATCCTTCCAGTATCAGAATTAGGGGTTTCAGTTAGTCAGATGTAATTGCCGGCTAATTGCCTAGTTTGATACTATTTAATGCTATAAAAATCATAATCATTTTAGGTTCAGCGGATTCCTAGTTTGGCGCTGACTATCAAATTGTAGTGATTGTGGGAATTTCCAGTGGAAAGCTGATGTATTTGTTTCTAGTCATCTAATGTTAATTTTGCTAACTTAAATTCAAGTCAGCAAAATCTTATCCCTGCGCCAACTTCCATAAGAAATAATTGTGAGATTTTCCAGCAGAAAGTCAAAGTATTCATTATCAATCATTTATGAATTTGCAACTAATTTGGAGTACTGGCAACTCATGCTGAGGATACTCGATGTCTATTTAATTATGAATTTATATAGGATTGACCAGTGACTTACGTTGAGGATGGATTGACCTAATTTAATATTCGGTAAAAGATGAGCAGGTCTGGAGGGAATTGCTATGAAGTATGAATGAATGAGTTTACAATATGATAGAGGTTTGTAATCATGATGCCAGTGGGTTTTATGGTAGTTGATTGGCCAAAGAGTACTTGGGTGCAGTAGCCCTGAAAGTAGTATAAATAGTCATTCATTCCCTCCTAATAAACATCTCTCTTGCATCATTCTTACTTTGTATTTGATAATGGCTAATACCATGTTGGAGAAGAAGTAGATAGGATAATGGGATCCCTGATAGGTGCAGGTGATCATGCCTGGATTAGCTGACACTGCCAGCTCCCATGCCTCCTCCTTATGAGGAACCTGTGGGAACCTGGCCAGCTGGCTACCAGTGGATGCGCTGACAGGCCGCCAGCCCTAGTGGGGTGCAGCATGGTGTAACGATTGATGATTGTACATGAATCTCATAGGGTTAGGAATTAAGAGATTCATGTGCATCAATAGTTGCAATTCCATTATTCTGAGTAGGATTTTCCTATTTGGGCCAATAATGGAATAAAATTAAATAAAATCGTTTATTTAATTGGTTATGCATTCTGAGGTTCCCCTCCATTTTTCCGTTGAGTTGCCAGGATTCCCGGCAAGGCCATCCATTTAGACAGGACCATTCAGAGTTGTTATAGCCACATATGGGGGTGGTGGTTTAGGGCTGGTGGCGGGCTGGGCCTTGGGAGCCCCATCCATTACATACAGGAGTTGCTATAGCTGCCCAGGAAGGGGGATGGACTCACTGGGGCATGCCCAATGGGTTGGTGAAGGGTTGCAAGGGTGGGGCAGTGTGGAAGTGCCTGAGCTACCCAGGAAGGGGGAAGGACTTGCTGGGGCACATGCTGAGGATGCCTGGAGCTAAAGGTGAAGCCGTTGGTGGTTAGTTAGTGGGTTGGACGCAGGACTTGTAGGGGTTGGTATGCCAATGAAAGCAAAACAGCAAAGGGCCACCAGTCTTCATAATGGTTGGCCTGGCAAACTAGTGAAGCATATGGTCGATTTTGTGACACTGCTGAAAGAAAGTACACGTTGAGGGTTTTAACTTAATATTTGACTCCTGTAAGCGTTGAAAAACCTCCCTCAGGTGAGTAAATTTTTCAGTGGAAGTCTTCAAGAACACTATAATGTTATCAAGATAGACAATGAAACACTTAACTTTAAATCCTGCAAGATGTGATTCATGAAGCGCTGGAAAGTTGCAGGTGCGTTGCACAACTCTTGAGGTAATTGGGTGGGTTGAAAAGACCTTCACTGCAAATTAGAGCACATTTCTCCTGGTCTTGGAAGAAAGGTCCATTTGCCAATAGCTGCTAGTCAAGTCCATCACAGAATAAGTTAGATTTGGAGAGTTGTGCCAGGGCATCATTAATGAGGGTGATAGGATAGCTATCCTTTTTTGAGAGGTTACATAATTTGCGGTAGTCCATGACTACCCAATAGACTCCATTCTACTTTTTAATTACAAATGTGGGTAAGACCAAGGGTTTTTGAAGTAACTAGTAATCCTGCATCTAGTAACTGCTTGAGCTTAGCCTTAACTGCTGTTCTTCCACCTTGGATTTTAAATAAGGTTTTGACTGTATGTGAAGAGCATCCCCCACATCAATGGAGTGGCTCCAGTTCTTCATATGCCCATAGTTAATCTCTTATATGGAGAACATGTTTTTCAGGAGCGTGTCTGTAACGCTCCAGTTCCTTTAGAGTGGTGGGCAAGGTCTCTTACCATCGCTATGGAACCATCGCTTAATAGGTAACAAAAACACCACCCAGAAGGACGGTGCACAGAATGGCCCAAGCAAAGATGGCAAACATTTGGTTAATTGGGACATCTTGGAGGCCGGCAAATAGAACTAATTAAGTGCACATAAAATACTAAAATCAACGGGTTTTTAAAAAACCAGACGAAAACATAAAAAGTTGTTCTTGCATAAAATAAATCAAAGACTGGGGGGAGAGTTGTCAATTTGTGGAAGTAGTGCTAAGCCTAGGTGAACCAATAGGCGCACGCTGCCATCAGCCAGGGTCCTGTAACTTGAGATTGTCCAAACTCGAGTTATAGATTGCAAATTGACTTGTATCAATCTAGCAATTTTATAACCAGAATGGGTTTTAATCCCTGTTCCTCGAGGAACTAAATTGAACTGTCAGCTTTAAAAACGTAACTGAGGCATTTTAATGCCCTGGCTGTGACACCAGGCTGAGCATCACGCACATCCTCAGGATCAACCTGGGCATATCTCATCTATACCCAGCGTTGGTCTGGGGTATGTTCTAAGTCAGGAAGGCCTCTCAACTTGACCTTTTTGGCCTCCTGAAGTCCATCCTTGTCCTTACAATTTATGCCCTCAATCATGTCATTAATCCATGACATAACCCTTTTGTTCTTTTTGGGCTCCACCCTATTCCAGGGGCTTTTGCCAGGGAAAAGTTCTTTTGGGCAGGGTTAGCTTCATGGCGGCAATGGTCTGCTCTGACTTGGCCCCCGCAGCCTCAGGGAAACGCTCATGGAAAACTTTGATTAAATCTAGGCATGGGTGCAGTCACAAGCTGGCACCCAACTGTTTTTTGCTGCATTGAACCCCTTCCAATATCAAAGTACTCCAGTCATCTTCTTACTCAGAAGGAGGCTAAAATCTCCTTCACTTACCATTCTGGTGCATCATCAATGAGATAAGTCTCCGGAATCTGGTGGGGGGCCCTCAAAAAATGTCAGTTTGTTTTCATGAAAGATGATAAAAATTCCAGAACGAGTGAGGAGGATCCAACTGGTATGAGGCGTAGCCCACCTTTCTGACAAAGCGGTAAGGCCTATCCTCTTTGGTCCTAGCTTTTTGCATGGCTGCTTGATAGGAATGTTTCTAGCATCCAGCATCATGAGATCCCCTTCCTTATACATTAAACCCACTCAGCGCTTACCATCAGCGTTCTCATTATAAACTTGCATTGCCGTCTCCAAATTTGTGGTAACCCCCTGGTGTAATTTCTTGATAGTTTTAGCAAAGTCTACCACCGCTTTAACTTTGGATCATTAACTGGGCTTCATGTTGAAGGTGGGGTTAAACTGACGGTTGGCAAAAAATGAGGAACAAACAATAGCGCATGTTGAGTTTTTTGTAGATAGACTGGGCCATGGGAAGATGATAAACCCAATCTGAATGGTCCGCGGCAGTGTAACACTGCAGTCTTTTACAAGCACTGGTTCACTCGTTCAGTCTACCCATCTGATTGGGGATGAAAGGCAGTTGAACGGCAGGGGCGAATTTGGAGAGACTTACACAACTCTTACCAAAAAACATAGGTAAACTGGGACCCCCAATCATTAACTATTTCCTAAGGCACCCCAAAAAACACATGAGACACGTAGAGCTTAGCCATCACAGCTATAGTTACCATGGTTCTGAATGGAATAAAGTGTGAAAACTTCATAAAACGGTCCAATACCGCCATGATAGCATTGTAGCCATCAGATACAGGCAATTCCACAATAAAATCAACCAATAAAGAAAACTAAGGCCCTTCAGCTTTTTAACTGGTACCATCAACCTCGCAAGGAGCTGTCAACTTTGCTTCATTTGGTTGCAGACCCAGCACTCCTTACAATACCTGGCACCTGACTGGCTAACTCTTCCAATTATAAGTGCAGCAAATTAGCTCTAGAGTTTTCTCCTTCCCAGGATGACCAACGGTGACTCTGTCATGATGGTCCTGGATGATTTCCAGGCAAAGTGGTCTGGCGGGAACCCATAGGCGCCCCTAAAACCACACCATCTCATCCTTCATGTGGTAAACCCTGGTAATCTCCTCCTGACTTAACTTGCTCTTGGCGAGGACCATGGTATACTTGGCCAACAAAGGCTTTAAAGGGCTACCTTTCTGAACACACCATATACTTCCGCATTTTCCAAAGGAGCAAGCGTTGACCCATGGGCCAAGGGAGAGGGAAGTTGAGTTACAACCTTACCCAGTGGAATCATCGAGTGGGTATTATGCACTTCTACCACCTTAGGATTGGGAGCTAGTGCAGGGTTTTAGCTCAAAGCATCCGCCAAGTTATTTTCATTGCCCTTTGTAAAACTCACAGGAAAACGCAAATTGGGCCAGGGCCTCATGCCAGCGGGTTTTACATAGGGATAAGACGTGAGGTGCGTGGTATTACAACAGGGCACGGTGACCTGTATGTATGTGGAATGGTAGGGATGAGCCATGCAAATGATGACGCCAATAGGTCAGCGCCTCAACCATTGCTAATACCCCTTTGTTGTAAATAGCATAGTTTAACTCTGGTAAAACATCTTCCTGGAACAAAAATTCCACTTTATGCTCTTTTTCATCTCCACCCACTTGTAACAAGGAAGCCACTATGGTGAAGTTGGAGGTATCAGTAGTAACAATAAACTCTTTTTTAGGATCTACACGGTGAAGAATGGACATGGACAACAGGGTGCACTTTACCGCTTGGAAGGCATCCTGAAAAACGGGGATCAATGGAGCACTTTTGCTCCACTCGCCTTATACAAGGGCGCCACCACCTCAGAAAGATTTGGTGTGAATTTCTTGAGAAATGTACATCTCCCAAAAAACACCTCAATTCTTTGACCAAAGTTGTGGTGAACCACTCCTGAATCACCTTCTCCTTGTCTGAAGTTATCATGTAGCCATGTTAAACATGAAGTTGTCCAGGAAGGTGACCTGGGACTTAAAGAACTCGCACTTACTGATTTTCAGCGTAAGGTTGGATGCCCTTATCCTCTCCACCACCTGCCAAAGGTGTACTGCATGGGACTCACGATCAGGGGAAAACAACAGAATATCATTCATTTAGGATACTGCGCATAACCCAGCAGGTCCCCAAAGCCACATCTATACAGCGGTGAGAGATAGCTAGGGCGTTTTTAAGCCCAAAGGGCATAACCCAAAACTGGAAAATTCCTTTCTGGTATGGAAGGCAGTTAGCAACTCCTGGCCCTTCTTGATCTGGATCTAATTGAACGAGTTAAACAATCCAGTTTGGAGAAGATTTTTGCTCAAGCCACATAGCGAGAAATCTATGAGTCCACTGGAATGAGATGCAAGTCCGGTATTATGACATTGTTGAAATTCCTATAATATATGAATGGGCGTAAGATACCATCAACCTTCTCCAAAAAGAATTGGTGAGCATACTGGGGAGTTACAATGAGATATTGCGCCTTTATCTAACTGCTCCTTAACCCACACATATAAGGCCGCTTCCTCCCATACAGTCAAAAGTTAGATGGGAGAGGATATACACACCAGTTCAACGGTGAGCTTGAACTCCTAATCAAACTCTGAATGAGCCAGTAGTACATTTGCTGAAGCTGCATCAAACGAAGATTCCAGCCCCTCCAAACAGGAAGGTAAGGGTACCTCCATAGAGGGTTTCAGCAATGGAGCAAGGCTGAGAGTGTGCATATTAGGACAGTGGGGAAGATTGCCCTGAGAGTTCACTTCAGACAAAGAGACGACTAATCCTTGACCATTATTCAAAGCTAAGGATAAGGTATTGTATTTCAAGTTTGTTCTAACGTCAAACTTTGCCACCACTCTACTCCTAAAATAATGGGGTACAAGAAGTTTTTGATTGCTTGGAATTGGTCAGCCAAATGATACTGGCCAACTTGATAATCCACTAACTCCAGAACCTTCAGCGTGGGAATACCTTGAGTATCCCCTCCCCTAACCATAACACCTGGTAATTAAATCAACCTAAGGTAGTCAGCTATGTCTTGGATATTAAAATACTCAGAGGCTCCTGTATCCACCAAAATAGTCGTGCTGATTTTCCCTGAAGGGAATGATATTGTAGTAGTCAACAAAATTGTATCCCAAATGGTCTTTATTTAAAGCAGATAATGCCAACATCTCACCAAAAAATCTTCACTAGGCATAAGCATGCCTCCAGGATAGGTTTTAAATCAAAAAATGGAGAGGGATAATAAGCCACTCTCACTACTGAGGCCACATATCCACTATATCTTCAGCAGTTGCATAAACATTTCCATATTGTAATATTAGCTTTTTCTCCACCTCTTGTGTCCTGCGGATCATTGTAAGGGTCAAGCGCGAGTTCTCTGGGGTAATCTGGTACACAGAAATGGTGCCCTCCTCAAAGCCACAAGATCTGATGAACGGCTCATTTTTATATATAATTTGCATCATAAAGCGCTTTTTTCATTAATGGGGCCCTACCAGATTTAAAGGCCAGTTGTACATTGTTATCCAAGGCATCACCAACATACCCTTTGTTAATGATGCCACCCGCACCATCTGAACGCAGTGTGGAGAGAAATCCATTTTAGTTAACTCGTTCTTGTAAATTTTAAAGCAAGACTTGCCCAGACCTCAAATTCCATCAAAATGGTGAGGAAATCAGTGGGAAGCTCTGCTCTGTTAATAGAAATTCTAGTCACGAGCGCCATATTTAGAAAGAGAGGTTGCAGCTGACATTATTGCGGTAGAAGTGACTGAAACATTTAATATAACCTCAGGGCTAAACCCCTTCTCACCTCTAAATTTGGCGGAACATGAAGGATTTAAAGGATAAGATTCTTCCTTTTATGAGAGGCATGTGCAAGTTTTTGGGCCATTAAATATAAAGGCTGGGCTGGGTGAAATAATGACGGCAAAAAAACCTGGCCACTTTTAGGTTGGGACGGGGAAATTATCCCAAAAAGCTTAAATCAGATGAAAAAAGTCTGCAGGTGAATCTTGACACAATTGAGTGTCCATCACAAGGCCACCCAAGGAGGCATGGAAAAATGACGTTTGGGAAGCGACATAAATAGGTAAGCCCAAGACACAAGGAGATCCATAATATAAGGGCACACAAAATACCCCACACCACGGTGCACAAGTGACCCACAGTAAAGTTCAAAAGTGTCGTCACATGGTTTCCCTGTCCCATAAGGGTTGCTTCAAACTCTCCATACTCTTGGACACCCACAACACAGATTTATAAATGTAAAACACTCAGGAAGGTGCCCTGGATAGAAGTCGATGCAGCCACTCAATTCTTGGAGGAGGGGAGTCAGGGCTGAATTCATTATATGTAAACAGTGGTGGGAAACTTGGAAGCTTGAGTAACTGGGATTCAAACTGTCCATAACCACCATGTGCTTACCAAAAGGGCGGAAGTTGCACCGTGAGCAGCAAAATTGGAATACCCTCTGGCACACTGTCAAAGAGAATGACATCACCGTGGACAAAAACGTCCCAACCACAGTGCACAGCCAAAGTGCCCAAATCATATTACAAAGAACTGCCACTTAGAATTAGTCTCAGAAAGACAAAAAATCAGGAGGTTGGTCGTCAAATGTCAGGAGCATGTCTGTACGCTCCAGTTCCAGTAGAGTTGGTGGGAAAGGGCTCAAACCACTGCTAAGAAACCCACTCCTTAATAAAGGATAATAATAACATCACTCATAATGATGGTGCTTGAAATGGCCCAAAGAAAGGACGGCACACATTTGGTTAATTGAGACCTCTTAGAGGTCGGCAAACAGAACTAATTAAGTGCACATAAAATACTAAAATCAATGGGGGTTTTAAAAATTGTCCAACCAACATGAAAAGTTGTTCTTGCATAAACATAATAAAAACTGGGGGGAGAGTTGTCAATTTGAGGAAGTGGTGCTAAGCCTAGGCGAACCAATAGGCGGATGCTGCCATCAGCCAGGGTCCTGTAACTTGAGATTGTCCAAACTCGAGTTATAGATTGCAAATTGACTTGTCTCAATTTAGCAATTTTATAATTGGAATGGGTTTCAATCCCTGTTCCTCAAGTAACCAAATTGAACTGTCAGCTTTAAAAACGTATCTGTTGCATTTTCATGCCCTGGCTGTGACATCAGGACGAGCATCATGCACATCCTCAGGACCAATCTGGGCATATATCACCTATACCCAGCGTTGGTCTAGGGTATGTTCTAAGTCAAGAAGGCCTCTCAACTTGACCTTTTTGTCCTCCTGAAGTCCAGCCTTGTCCTTAAAATTTGTTCCCTCAATAATATCATTAAGGCACGACAATGTCTCTATATCCTTACAAGAAAGTGTAAACTTAGTTAAGTTCATCTGGGCTCAGCTCATTCGAGAATGGACATTGGATAAGGTAAATGTCACGATTCCAATATGAATGGATGATAAGCCCTAAGTTGTTACATTAGAATGTATGGAATCCGCTGGATTTAAACTGGTACTGGTAATTTAAGAACATTGAAATGAGACATTTGGTGATTAGAGAGGATATATGCCAAGATTTGATACAAATGAGAGTAAGTCAAAAAGGGAAGTAGAATAGAAGAGTACCAAGCTGAGGATGCATCCGGCTGGGGAACTGAAGTATAAAGAGTATGATGGAATATAAATGAGTTACCAGTTTTTAGGAGAAAAGAGGAGCGCGCAGATAAGTCTGCAATTTATAGTAAAATAAACGTCAAAAATAAGGGGTAATAGCTCCATTCATATTTTATTGAAAGTTTTATTATAAGTTGGCAATCCTCATATCTTCTGATTTGGTTGCTCAGTGGCTCATACCCTGTGCAAAACCAACTCAGTGGAATCGAGCCCTAAACGCCAATAAATAACAGTGGTGCTCACTACAGGGGGCCCACTAAGCAACTATAGTTGGAAAAAACCAGAAAGCAAATTACTCTACAATGATGAGTCCTCCTCCGTTCTGACAGCAAACCCACTTGCAGAATATAATCAAATAAGTTCTTTTGTGAGTATAAGCTGTGGAACAGTAACTGAACAAAGAAAGGGGAGTCCGCCAGAAATTTGCAATAACAATATGAAATGATGAAACAGGAAATTTAGTTGATCAACGAACAGTTTGTGGAGCATACTGGAGCTGGGGGGAATGGGGTAGTTAGTGGTAATTTGGGGGAAGAATGTTATGGATCAGCAAATAAATATCCATCAGGCGGTATGGTGAACCCCCCGTGTGACATCAACTCTTCCAATTCCTTTTTGATGAGTTCAAGTCCATCTGGCTAGCTGTATAATAACGCATCAAGGAATGGTTCTCATAGTTGCTTTGACAACAGCTCGCTTGCCCCTGGTAGCAAGAATCCAGAGCAAGGCGAATTTGTTCATATTGAGAAATCACCTCCTTTTAGTTATGATGGGAACCTACATGGTTACTTTAAGTTGGTTGAATTTGCTGTGGAAGGAGCTACTGATCGACAAAAAGGAAAATTGTTGCTGTCCACTTTGGATTGAACAGCACTGATCAGGTGACCTGCTATCTTCCCAACTACTCAGTATCTTACACACAAGTAAAAGCGATTATCATCCAGCTGTCTGGGGGCGCTACTAAGATTTGTCTTTAAAAAGCTGACTTTATGACTATACAGTTTGACCAAAATGAAACTCTGTCAGAATTCGCTGAGCGGTTTTGGTGGAAGCACACGTTCTTCTTGGGGCCAATATATTAACCACTGAAGATGTAAGTATAGCAATGATGGCAGCTGTCAAACCATATCAGGAACTATTTAATGCTATGTCCCATGTGTTGGACGGGGATACTGGACTTATTCAGATTGTAAACGCCTTACAGCAGCTCTCTGCTACAAACAGCACTCCCAACGTATCCTGAAAAATTGCTGTTGCCCCCACTCCAATCCTTGCAGGATATAGGTCGCAGAAACTGGGTTATCAGCCGCTGGAATATAGTCGTCCCTCACATGAGACAATATACCCTTTCTGGTACAGGCACACTTCCCCAGTTTGTCTGCAACCTTAGAACCTTACCGGCAATAATTGGCCTGCATCTTCCGCCACAAACTATAGACGCGCACCTTTTATGAATACTTGCTTCCAGTGTGGACAAAGAGGGCATTATGAAGCCAATTGCTCTAGTCAACCACATGTGTATGCAATGCCAACTAGGATAATCAAGCAGGGAAAAGCTCGAGTGGAGTAGAGATGGGATGCTCTATCTCCGCTAAGTCCATATCACTTGTCCCTAACAATCCCCAAACATATTCTCGGGTAAAAATTAACCCTCAATTGGATGATTTGTTATACCAGCAGCTTTCTTTGGATACCCCTACTTCTGCTTCCATTAGTAAAGGCTCACCCCATCAGGCCGAGCTTTGCCAGGATGTACAGAAGCCATATGCGTGGCAGATAATGGAACAGACTGGCATTAGCAAATCAGATCCTTCACTAAACGTCACTCCTTTAGTAGGGGTTACTGTATCCATTCTGGTGGAGAATTTTGCTAGTGAATATCCTCAAGTCGGCAAGGGCATTTCTTCTTTTTTGAGTAGCACAAAGCCCTTGAACATATAAGCAATACACATCAATGATTCTTCCTACTCAGAATGTACTTATTGCGACATATTTGTTCTAAACACGAAAATCCGCGCTATCATAGACATGGGAGAACCTGTGAACATAGTTTCTACTCGGTTGGTGGCTAAACTTATGTTGAAACTGGATGTGGACCATCACATAGTATATGGGACCGCAGGAACGCACAGCACTGTGTTGGAAGGAGCATATAGCACGTTGCCTCTACGATTTGGGTCAGTCCAGGTGTCTGCTCCAGCGGTGGTTTTGCCAAATAACCACTATGATATGTTATTTGCGCGGCTTTCATGAGGAAATTTGGCGTTGTGATAGATATGGCGGAAGAAACCCTTACCATATTTGGTCAACAAATTCCATTATATTTTTCCTCTGGTGGAATCCCAACAGATTCAGTCCACTCCAGTCAGATCAATCTAGCATACAGTGATGGAGTAATCCCTGTTTGCTACCAGAGACTGAGTTGGTGGACTAAGATCCTCCCCAGCCAGATATATGAGTATAAGGGAATCCCACTTCGAGCAACGCGCCCTTTAAGCCTACCATCTGGACACCAGGGCATAATAGGGACTGGGCTCAAAATCGAAGTCCCTAAGGGGCTTTATGGAGAAACCCTGGCGCCTCATCATCACTCATGGCTCGAACTACACGTGGCTCCAGGGTTATTGTTTCCTGGAAATGGGGAGGTGAAGGTGCTGCTTGCGAACCTACAGAAGGAGACAATAACAATCAGGTGGCACCAAATGGTGGCTTACCTACACTTTGTCCCTATCAGGAAAGTTCATTGTATTCATGACTTTGGCTCATGGGAAGATCTCAGACTACTGGATCACTCCTCATTTGGCGTACTGACCGTAGTACCATGGGATGTGCTCACGGGATTATCAGCAGAACAACAAGATAAGGCTATGGCCTTATTTGAAAAGTATTGGGATATTTTTGCTAATGATAAATATAACCTGGGGTGCGCTCAAGGGGTGGTACATCAGATAGACATGGGGGATCACCCTCCCATTTGTTCATGACCTATTAGATGTTCAAAAGCAGCGGAAGAGGTTGTCTCCAATGAAGTAGATAAACTTATTGAGCAAGGAATGCTAGAGCTGTCGAACAGTCTGTGGGAGTCACATGTGCTCATCATAAAAAAGAAGGATGGCATGAACTGAGTGGTTATTGAATATTGTAAGCTCAATAACATAACAAAGAAGGATTCTTACCCTCTACTGCGGATTGATGATGCATTAGACCAATTGGGCGGGGCGAACTATTTTTCCACCATGGATCTGATCTTGGGGTATTGGCAGATCGAATTGCCATTAATGGAATGGGAGAAATGTGCGATCATCACCTTGAGAGAATTGCTCCAGCTGATGCTCATGCTGCAAGGGTTGTGTAATGCTCCAGCTACGTTCCAGCATGCCATGGATACAATTTTAGGTGATTTAAAGCTGTCCTAATCTTAGTTTACCTTGACGACATCAATGTGTTTTTGCGGACATTTACAGAGCACCTAGACCACTTGGAGAAAGTGTTTCAGCGCCTCGCCACCACTAATATTAAAATTAAGCCTCAAAAGTGCCATTTATTTAAGGAGCAATTAGAATAACTTGGGTTTGTTGTGGATTCACATGGGCTTAAACTGCAGCCAGCTAAAGTGGAAGTGATAAGCAAGATGACTCGCCCAGTGAATAAGCGGGACATTCAAGTGTTTCTGGGAATAATTGGGTATTACTGACAGTTCATTCCCAATTTCAGTTGCATTGGGGCCCTGCTTTTCAAGTTAATAAAGAAAATGCTTCTTTCAATTGGATGGAATGATGCCAGAACGCTTTTGATGTATTGCATACTGCGCAAGCAAGCGCACCCATTTTTCTATACCCCAACTTTGATAAGCCATTTATAGTTAAAATAGATGCCTCACTCTCCGCTATAGGGGCAGTATTATCTCAGAAGGACAATGATGGCGTGGAGAATTCTGTTGCCTTCTGTAGTCGAAGTTTGAACTGTCACAAATGGAACTACACCATTACTGAGCGATAATGTTTAGTGGTATTTTTATGCTTATAAACAGTTTTGATTATATCTGCATGGTGTGAGATTTCAAGTAGTGCCGGATCACACTTCCTTGCGCTGGTTACAGAATTTTTATGAACTGGAGGGACGTCTCACACGTTAGGTGTTGAAGCTGCAAGCATATGATTTTGAGATTTTGCATTGACCAGGGGCAAAACACCAAAATGAAGATTGTCTCTATAGGCTGCCGACAGTCACAATAACAGCGGATCTAGCTGACATAATGTATGAGAAGTTGGTGGTAAATAAATACCAGGATGAGCTGCCGCATGTGATCAAGGTACTAGATGGACTTAGGGCAGATACCTTTCTATGTGAAGGAGAACTATATAAGCAGATCGTCAACCAGACATTAAGTTTCCCTAAGCCTTCAGCCTGACCTGCAATAATTATGGATGCTCATTGGGCTGTAGGCCACGGAGGGTTGTGGAAAACACTGGAGATGTTGTGATCCTGATACTACTGGGAGAGCATACATTATGATGTATTGGAAACAATTAGTTGTTGTCATCAGTGTCAAGTAGAAAAACCTTTCACAAGAAAGCCACCTACCAACTAGTGAAACCCCAGTTTTCTTGGCACACCGTTTCCATTGATGTAGTGGGACCTCTTCCAAATAGTGCCAATCAACCCAAGTATAAAATTGTTGCTATCAATCAATTAACCCAATGGGTGGAAGCCAGGGCTATTAGCAATTTGGGTGCGGTCACCACTGCCAAGTTCATTATGGAGTGCATTATACAGCTGCATGGCTGCCTGAAGTTCATTCTGATGGACAACAGAACCAACTTCACTTCACATATTCTGCCAAAGTTAAACAAGTTGATGGCGATTCATGGGGTTTTGACCACCCCCTATCATCCGGAATCCAATGGGATGGTGGAGCGAGTCAATGGAACCCTAGTGAACATACTCCACAAATTGATAACGGATCAGCCCTAAGAATGGAGTGCCCTTCTACCTACTGCTGTTTTTGCTTACAATATCAGCTATCATTCAGCCACTAGTAAGAGCCCATTTCAACTGCTGTATGGTCAACATCCAGCTCTGCCTGCCTTGCTATATTCGTGTGTAGAGGACACTGGTGGGGTGAATCCTCAGCGATATCTGAATCAACTCACAGATACTTTGATCAAGTTGCAAATGGAAGCCTACTCCACCAGTCTAGCGAAGAAAAGCTGTGACCAGGCGGCTGACCAGAAGCGATGGAGTGGTCTTCCATTGTTTGCTGTAGGGGATTACGTTTTGTTCCATGATCAGCATGAATTCAGATGAAAAAATAAGCTCTCTGACATTTAGTTTTCCCGTTCGATTATTGAGAAGACTGGCACAGATGTCTACACAAATAAGGAACCTGCTGGGGGTGGGTTTATCAACCAAGTCCACACAAAGTTCCTTTGAGCATACAAACAGTAAGAACCTATTGTACAGTCAAGGAGGAGGTAATGTCACAATTCCAATATGACTGGATGATAAGCCCTAAGTTGATATGGCGGAATGTATGGAATCCGCTGGAATCAAACTGGTACTGGTAATTTAAGCACATTGAAAAGAGGCATTTGGCAAATTGAGAGGATTTATGCCAAGATATGATACAAATGAGATTAAATCAAAAAGGGAAGTAGAATAGAAGAGTACCAAGCTGAGGATGCATCCAGCTGAGGAACCAAAGTATAAAGAGTCTGATGGAAGATAAATGGGTTAGAGGTTTTAGGAGAAAAGAGGAGCGCGCAGATAAGTCTGCGATTTATAGTAAAATAAAGGCTGTAATAAGGGGCGATAGCTCCATACATATTTTATTAAAAGTTTTATTATAAGTTGGCGATCCTCATATCATCTGATTTGGTTGCTCAGTGGCTCATACCCTGTGCAAAACCAACTCAGCGGAATTGAGCCCTAAACGCTGAGAAATAACAGTACATAACAGGCTATCCTTTGTCAAGTCCAAATCCATCATGGAGCCAATGAAATAAACACGTTTAATGTCCTCTATATGGACCAATAAACCTCTGCCAATCTCCTTTTGTTTTCTTACAACCATGACCTTGCCGGTAAAGGTTCCCCAACAGAATAATAATAGGCTTCTGGTAGGCTTGGTCTAGTATACCAGGCAATACTCAAGGCTCTAAGGGGCTGGCGCTCTCAAGACTTACAAGGTGCAACAAGCAGTGGTGTGGAATTTAGAGCGTGATTTTTGTGTCAACCACTTTTTGTTCACTAGGCTTAATCACTACTTCATCTGGAGCATAGAAAGGAATACCGTCCCTAGCATCCACTGAATCAGGCAAATTTTTGTATTTCTCCTCAGAAGTGGTATAATGTAAAGGCAACGCGAAAAGTGGGTATTTAACCAGGCAAGAGTATTCATTCTTTCTAAGATCTTTA
Source organism: Massospora cicadina (assembly GCA_022478985.1). Classification (NCBI taxonomy): domain Eukaryota; kingdom Fungi; phylum Entomophthoromycota; class Entomophthoromycetes; order Entomophthorales; family Entomophthoraceae; genus Massospora; species Massospora cicadina. Next base: position 234,777 of record JAKSZP010014499.1, read on the forward strand.
TTAGATAAAACTAAGAGGACTTAACAAGTTGAGTAATAAATGAAACCAAGCTTCATGTTGAATTTTCCCTCATACTCAATCATAAACTGATTACATATGAGTATATTATAGGTATTGTTGTCTAAGGCCACAGCTGAGGCCAATCGATGAGCTTCCCAATTCTAATGGGAAGGGAAGAACACACCCAATATTGAGGGTGTTGTTTGAGCTGGCGGTTCCAAATCCTTGATTGCAATCCAAGTCAGGCGCCAGCTTGATCTTCTGATCATATTGGAGGAGATTACGTTCACTGGTGAGCCAGTATCCAGGATGAAAATCACCCAGACTTTCTGAATAACCACTTCCACCTTGTTGAGTGTTCCTCCAATGTTAGGATACAGATCCAAGACCTCCTTGATCCAAAAGATAGAATTAAGTTTGCAAGAAGTCTCAGGGTATTTTTTCAGGATGGCTTTCATGGTATGGACCTTCTGAAGAGGTCAAATTAAGCCAGCCAAGAACTGATCAGCATTTCTGGCAGTGTCAATAACCTCGGGACACCCTAGAACTTGGCTGAGGTAAGTTTTTCAAGTATGGTGGTCTTGTCTACTCCTCCAGTGTCCAATTGATCAGGGACCTCCACTTCACTGTGCACTCCCACCACTTAGTAACCAACGTCTTCATAATTCTCTTCATATTTGTCCCCAGGGGTAACTTTAACAATTGACAATGATGCAATTGAGTTAAAGGAGTCAGGCACATAAGGTTGGGTAGCTATCTTCTAAACATATGTCTTTCCAGCAAGCCCTTCCTTGTTGCAAGGGCTACCCCTAGGGTGCACGACTACCAGCTTGGCTGGAGGGGAAGGCACGGCAGCTTTGATGAGTTTGTGTGGGAGCACGCTATAAACTGCCTTATGGGTCTCAGACCTACAGGAGGAAGTGATATCTACTTTGAGTCACACATTGAAGGAGCATTTTCACAGGGTGGATAGGCATAGGGGCCCATGGGGTTCGTTGGGGCCACCCCCACTGTCCTACAGATGAAAGCTCCTCATTGGCTAGAACTTGGGGTTTCATCACAGCTTTATTGGTTGTCGCATAAGTATGAAAATCAGCCACGTCTAACAAAGCCTCTTTTATTTCACAAATGTTCTTGAAGTTGTGTTTTACTGATATTATATGCCTGGCTAGAGAAGGTTGAGAAGCTAACCTAGTTAACATGGCCACTATGGAATCATCTAGGGTTAGCATATTAGACGTTGCCAACCTCTGGGTAGTGAGATAAAACCGCTAAGCAAAGGCAGTGGTCAGTTCGCCTCCATACATGCTAAGGCGCACAAAGGCATGATTATCCATGTTTAGACTCTGCTTGGAAACTGAATTCAGCTTAAAGAGTCTCCTTAACCTCTGCCCAGGTATGCAGCGTTTCTATATAAGTAACCATCATCTCTTGTGCCAGGTGATTTAAGCAAGGAAGGATGGGCTTAATCTTTTATTAGTCCCACCTTGCATGGCAGATTCATAAATATACACAAATAAAGCAACGCTCACCTCACCTGGGGTAAACTTGTCTTTAATTGGGGGTTTTTAAGGGGCGCTGTTCAAGGTCTTTAAGTCGGGATAAAACGCTAGCAAGTTGCTTTTCAAGTGTGACTATTCTTGATTCGTTTTCAAGGGGAAGGGTAGGAGGGTTACTCACTTTTACGGCCTCCATTTTTAGTTGAAATATTGGTGGTGTATAGAGGCCTTAAAATGAGCAACACTTTGTGGCAATCCAGGCAACTAATGCTCACTGGTGCTGATATTCAGCTGGATTTCCATAAACGACTTGTTTTATTTACTTTTACCAATAAATATGGCAGACTCCACTATATCAAACTACAAATACTAATTTAAAATTAATTCTATATAGCGCTTGGGTGTGATACACAATATTTTATCAAAATGTCTTCCCCTAGTATTTAGGGTCATCAAAGTCTAAAGTGGGGCAATTATTAAATTTAATATAGGATGGGTGGCACAACTTTTCTTTCTCGTTGCAAAAACTTTTGCAACCCATTCAATTCAAGACTAAATCTAGTTTGATAATCTCATAGAGGGGATTAGTCTGTGCCCATGTCTGGGAGCAGTTGGGCAAGCAAGGCAAGAGGAGCAGGCGGAAGGCCCGCGGCCTCTAATGTTTGAAAACGCCCCGGAGAATCTGGCAGAATAGAAAAAAAATCTAAAAAAACTGGTGGTCACAATTTCCCCAGAGATACTCGCGTGGCAATCATGATGCAACCAGTACATCAATACGCCACATTCCCAGCCACTTTCGTCAGTGGAATTTGGAGTCTGTGTGTATTTGGACATCCAAAAAATAGCCCTATGGGAAAAATTTTGTGAAGATGTACACAAAATTTTCCCAACCACAGTGTACGTTGCACCTCACTCCATGTCGCGTGGTTGGCTGGACCTAGGTTTTGAAAGCAAAATAGCAGCATACGAGGCTGCAGCGGTGCGCATAGTGGTTGACCTCCCCGAAGGGCAATGGGTCGTCAAAACTAAATGCACCAGATGGACAAAATCAAACCAAATTTTCCTCCCATTTGACTTTTTGCCTACTACGGTAAAACGTGATATTTTGGAGCAACACCTGAAAGATGGTCTCGCCATATATGGAGAAATACAATCTTTCAAAATGCAACGTTTCACGCTGATGCCACACCTGTGCACCGGCAAAGCCATCACAGTTCTGACCCCAACTGAGGAGATTGCAAAGGACCTAACCCAGATCCCACACTCCACCTTTATTGACATCGCAGGGCACACCACCCACCCATTCTGGGTAACCATGGACAGCGCACCCCCCATTTGCACCCACTGTGATGCGTTTGGCCATAAGGCGCACGCATGCCCCATCAAAGAGGGCGTCACATTCCAAGAGCACCCCTCAGCGGCCATGGCCAGTGGAGAGGCGCACTATGAACCAACCGCAAGCACCAAGGAGGCTTTCCGGTGGGGAGCACAAGGCTGCTACCTATTGGTAAAGCCCATCTCCCCACAGGAGCGGAAGAAGGCCAAGCAGGCCCATAGGACCATGGCCAAGGAAGCGGCCAAGGCCACCACCACCATCCCACACTCACAACGCCAGGAGGACATGGAGACCTTCGCGGTGGAAGCAACTCGGGAATCCATCACCCAATCAGATTGGGAGGCCCAGCCAAATGGGCCACTCAATCTGAGGATCTGATGGGAGATTTGATCTCACCCAATCGCTGCACCCAAGCCCCAGTCAAAACTGACTTGGGACCTATCCCAACCAAAAAAAATTTTTTTGCCCCACTTTTCGTGCACCGAACTTATCCGCACCACAAAAAATTTGTCCGACGTCAGGAAAACAAAAAGTGAAGGCCAAAGCCAACGCGACTCTTTCCACAAAAATTAACAAAAACCCCGATAGCGTTGCTGCTAATACCCACGCTGCTGTGAAAGCCTGTGGGGACCTTGAAGAGGCTGGTGGGCCCAGGGGCCCACCCCTCGCACCTAAGGTGTGATGGGGGAAACCTTCACTCTAAGGATGCTGAATATCGCCAGACTCAAGGCCTCCCTGTCCTGGGCTAGGAAACTGAGTTTTTTACAAAACAATTTACCCGTGGATATCCTGGCTATCCAGGAGTCCCACTGTCCACAAGGTTCCAAGGAAGCTTGGAAAACAATGCTCCTACCATCCCTATCCTTTTGGTCGAAGCACTGTGGGGTGCTAATTCGGAAAAACAATTTTTTCAGATTTACATCTTCAGAAACATTCCTAAATGGCCGAGTGCTCATTGTCACCTTCTCATGGGCCAATGTTGCACACACAATTGTCAACATTTACACCCCAAACGGTGCACAAGAGCGTCAGGAATTTTTCTCATCAGTCAAATCCCTCCCACTACCCCCCAATTCTTTCCTAATTGGCGACATGAACTGTTGGCTAACCTAACCAACAGACCGGTGGCTGCCCTCACCCCATGCCCCACAGGGTCACGTAGAACTACGCGTTCTAAAAGCCACCCTTGGGTTAATGGATGAGCTGCTGTGACATGCCCCACTGCTCAAAAACAAGACGCATCCCCACATCCACAATGGCCAATTAAGGTCCATGACCCGCATCGACCTTATTCTAGCACCACCGAAATTCCAACCCCACATCTCCCACTTCAAAACAACAAAAATGGAATTCTCCAACCACTGACTGGTCTTGATAACATACCACTTACCTGTCACAGTTGCAAAGGCCCCACATTGGTGCAAAATCTGCCCCCCAGAGCTCGCGTCGCCAGGATTTTCCATGTGGGTGGAAGAGGCAACTTTGGCAAAATCATTTGTTGCACCATTTTGCATGGACCCCATTTCCACATGGGCAACTTTCAAAGAAGACACCATCCGCCACTATCGCCATCTCTCATCCAGATGCTCACGAGCCACATCAGTGGTTATATTGCGCGTGCTGGCAGAATTGGCCCACTTGGAGTCCAACATTCCAGCCTCAGGATATAGCCCTGCATGGGGCCAGAAGTGGGCGGAGGCAGCCGCCCACCTCAATGCACTTGAAAGGCAACACAAACATTGGGTTTGTGTCCAAAACAGGGCCACACGCATCACTAAAGGCGACAAGTGCACCGCATACTTCTTCAAAAAAAATTTTGTACCACGCCAGAGCGTGGCCTGCACACAGGTGTGAAGATCGGATAATTCTATTGTGGACACACCGGCCGAAGTGGCAATTGAAATGCAAAGATATTACTCTGAGTTATACTGAGCCGAACCAATTCAGCCAGCTGAAATAGCGGAATTTCTTGACAGAGCTCATATCCGCACCGTTTTCCAATACCTGAAAAATAAATTTAATTACTCCAAACAAATTATGGACTACCATTTGCGGTGCGCCAAACTGAAAATGCCCAGGCCCAGATGGCATTCCATATGAGTTCTACAAAAATATTTTAAATATATATCCCCATTGCTGCTAGCCTCACTCAACCAAAGCCTGTTGGAAACGCGCCTCCTACCAGGAGGACATGAGGCCTTTACAGTCACACTCTTCAAGAAAGGGGATAGGCTAGACTTAGCCAACTGGCACCCCATTTCTCTAACAAACACAGACACCAAAATTTTAACAAAAATCATGGCTAACCGTTTAGGGACTGTAGCATCTGCCACCATCTCCCCAGAACAATTCAGTTCATCCCCAGAAGGTCGATTTGGGATAACGTGCACTCTGTGGCTAATGTGTGTCAGTCCACAGCCTCTGGGGCACTTGTATTCTTGGACCAACAAAAGGCCTATGATAGAGTAAACTGGGAATACCTTAGGGCCTGCCTCCAACAATTCCGCCTACCTCCCCGCTTCATTAACTGGGTGATGCTGCTCACGGAATCTGCAACAATGGCAGTGTGCGGCCCAGGTTTCCTAACGGAAGTAGTCCGTCCTCAAGGGGCCTGCGACAAGGGGACCCCCTGAGCCCACTCTTATACAACTTCAGCCTTGACCCACTACTGCGAAATGTGAATGCCCACCTCACTGGGGTCCATGTGCCAGGCCAAACCCCAGTCAAGATGATGGCATTTGCAGATGATTGCGTGGTGGGGGTGTCTAATAACAAAGATGCACGCGCGCTTGAAGCCCTCATCCAGGAATATTCCAGGGTAAGCAACGTGGCACTGAACGCCTCCAAAACTGAAATCATCCTCCTTGGTCAGTTTCAGAACTGCTGGGCCCCAGCAAGTAGTTCCCAACCCGGCCCATCTGCTCGCTCACGTCCACGCCTTACTAACTCAAAACACACCGCTCCACTGGTGCTCCCCTTTGTGCCACGACCTACCATAGGACTGGTACGCCATCTGGGCGTGTGGTTGGAGGCAGGTGGATATGCGTCAGCAGTAATGGAGTGCCATATACTGGACAACGTGATGAAGCGAATCGCCTCTCTCAGAGCCCACCCTACTACCCTCACTGGCAGGGTTGTTCTTGCCAACTCTATGCTCCTATCCAAAGTCTGGTTCGGAGCCCACGCCATCCCCTTCTCCCCAAGCTTCTTCAAATCCCTGTATGCTTTGCTACAAGGTTGGCTTTGGTCAGGCCGCCCTCCACCAGTACGGCTAGAGGTCATGTTTGGCCCTCAACATCATGGTGGCATGGGCCTACTTGACTTCAAAGCCCATGCCGCCAAGATCCTGGGCACCTGGATTGCGGCCATCACTGCTCCATCACTCCCATCCCAACACTGGTCCCATGCAGCCTGCTCCAACTTCTCCCGAGCCTTGGGCCTCAACAATCCATCAAACTCCCACTCCCTGATGAAATACCTCGCATCACACACATCAGCCACAGGTCCTCACGGGACCAAAACCCACTACAAACGAATCCTACTCTCCATGCGAAGCGCAGAGTGTAGAATTCGTATTAGTGGACATACAACCTGAAGAGGCCGCCCCTCTCCTCAGTTCACACAAGAGGTACAGGGGCTACCCATCCATGATGGCGTGATCCCCATTCGACCCCAAGTCCTATCCAGGGTGGACTACCTGGACATGATGGACATCCCTTATTCCACTGAGACCCAAAAGACTATCTGGAAATATGCACACCATCCTCTGTTGCAGCCTCAAGTCCGCTCCCATGTGTGGCGCTGCCTGAGGCGGGTGTATCGTACAGCTGAGCGCTCTAATGCTTTACACTCATCCTGTGTCGTGTGTGGCCAGTATGGAACGCTGTTTCACCGCCTGTAGAAGTGCCCCACCTCTAAAGTAATATGGCGCGAAGTCCAACGTCTGCTAGGCCAGGATCAAACACATCCCTTCAGTCTGTCAAGAGATATGTTTGCTTCATCAATGGCCTCCCCCTCCCACCTTCCCTCCATGCTCTGGTGGTTGCAATCGCCATGTGGACTATCCACACGATTGTCTTGGATGCCATCGCTGGATCCATCCCCACCCTCCCTGAAGCTGTCCACAGATTCTGGTCTCATTTGGTGGATCACTTTCAAGCGTGGATGTTTGGATATCTCCCACCGCGTCACCGACAGCTGGTCTCCTCCTGGTTCCCAGTCTGGTTCATCAAATCAGACCCCTTCCTCCACACGTGCTCAATAGTGGCTACGTCCCCTACACACGTTCCCTCCCCTTCCCATAAGTGGCGTTCCCGCTGGCAACAAGAGATAGCATCGCTTCTCTGGGGTGCCTCCCCTGGTACTAAGTTTTGTCTCATCTGAGTCATATTCGGAAGTGTCCATCCCATGGTCGGCCTTCCCCGCAATAAATTTAAAAATTTAAATATAGGATGGGTGGCACAGCTTAAGCAGTTAGTAATCAGGCCAAACTGCACTTGGAAAAGTTGTTACTTTATCTGGTTTTAAAAAAATGTGATTGGTCCTTCTTAAGTATGATAAAAACATTAGGAAAGTTTTTATAAATTGTACCCAATCATTTGCATTGAAATTAAGCTCATTACGGCCGATCTCCATCTGCTTTGGCTCATGATTGGTGGTTAAAATTTCTTCCCCCTCGCAACCTCCATCAGCATATATAAGGTGATGGTTTTGTTATAGAAAAACAAACAGAATTAGTGCTAGGGCTTGGGTGACCCTCTATCACAGGTGGTATACCCCTGAGGGTTAATAGAGACCAGAGACTCAATCTTCTCTGGTCAATGGAAGGCAAGGAGTAAAACAATTACTCATAGTTAATTTTGTTTCACTAAGAGTTTGGAAATTTTGTATTTATAAATATGAACAGAATTCCCCCAAAACATTCTTCTCCTGATGCCAAGTAGGCAATTGTCTGACAATTGGGCCTCTTCAAATTCGCTTTTTGGTAGGGGCACAAGCATATAGGTGAGGCGTCCCCATATCTACATTGTTCACAACCCCTTTCATCTTGATGAAGTCATATGTTGATGTGGAGAAAAGGTCAGAAAGTTCCTCCAAGAGCTCACTAGCCTTCTTCCTTTGTTCTAAATAAAGTCTTTCAATATGGAGTGGTGACTAGAGCTACAGTGGGATGTTTTAAACCAAAAGTCACAGAAGCTTCTGAACCCATGAAATTAGCTGATATCGTTGACTGGTACTAAGCATAGATAGGCGATTGGAGTAATTGGACAATAGTTTATGCCTTTGGAGTCAGTTTTGCCAGTATTATAGAAATTAAGCCAGCATATGCTGGGTTGAGGATAACCAGAAAGGTTAAGTCCTCTTTAACAGATATTTTTGAGCCCCGCGGATTTTTAGAAGGCTCCCATGCAGAATACTCACATGAATTAGGCGTCCACAATAATCTGTGAACCTGGAGGATTTACCTTGGACTTTGGTGAATATAAAGTCATCATTTCCATTACATCCATTATGTGAGGGGTAATTGCACTCACAAACCTCAACTTTTGTAATTGAGTCAATAGTTCCAGTTTTTAATCCCAAATAGACAGGTCTAAGCCTTTACGCATTCCTTGCCATCCTTGAAAGTCTCAAATACCAAGTGTATGCGGGTACCAAGAAAAAATAGAACTTTCTTCCATGTAATAGATGATAGCATTGTATTTTAAGAGAAGTTGGGTTCCCAGCAATAAATCATAGCTAGGGTTGTCCAGAGCTATGGCCAAGGTATAACATAATTGTTCTAAACCGGAGGAGGAGCGCAGAGTAGGCTCCTATTGAGCAGATGCATTAGGGTCTGACAGTGCCCTATTTAATGTAATTGGAAGTTTGGCACAGTCTTAAATTTTCTTTAATAATTTGTACAAGATTATAGTCAGGATTTGAGATAATGAGAAAAACAAAATCCCTACCCTCAAATTGAGGCTCAATAAGTTGACTCTCAAGCCATTATGAACTATACTTGTATCTGAAGCCACTAATGAGAATTTTGATCAGGAAGCATCACATGCACGAGAATTGAAGGAGATGCCTTCAGGAATAATATTCCGTTTCTTGAACCTTGAGAAGCGCTACCTCACCATTGTGTTCTTAAGGACGATGCAGAACAATGAGGGCGCCAACCTGATGCCCAATCTGAAAAGACTATGAAGGATCCTGATCATACAGGGACATAAAGTCCCTAGGCGCCACATCCCCACACATCCTAATATTAGGCTCTTTCCAACATAATAAAGTATTCTATTTCGCCCCATCTTTTTCATCATTATTAATTTCTATGCTAATTTACATCTTTGAGCTCTATTTTTCACTTTAGCTACAGTCATAAGAGCTGTTACATTAATAAGTGGTGCTTACTAAAGGGGGCTCCGGCTGTCTAAGTGATAACATCTAACACAAAAAATGAATAATATTAGAAATCAAGAAAATAATTCTGCTAATTGTTTGAGAAGCATAATCCAATGGATTACGCCTCTTAGTATGAGGCACCTCCTATCTAGACTGAAAGCCTAGAGTTTTGGGCCACCTTTCAGTTTAATCCACCATCCATTGACATTGATTAGTATCAACTCAAATATGAGAACCTTAGAGAACTTATTCAACAAATATTTAGTGGCATCTACTCTGTGGGAGGATGCTCCAGTCACTTCTGCACTGCTTCAGTGCCTTCCACAATGTTGGATCTATATACCTCAGCTCTACTACCATAAAGAGAACTGGCCTTGGGTACTGAACGTAATCTCCAAAGCTTCTTTCATCCAACTCATACACCACATCCTACAATTATGCAAGTTGCATCATTGTTGGGCTGCCAGAGGAGAAGCACTGGTGGTACATCCATCTGAAGGAAGAGCTTCAAAGTTTGCTCATATATATATAACTTCATGACTTGTTTAATATAATAAAACCTCTCTTATATGAATCTATATTTAAAATGAGCGAAAAAGTCATTTATTTCATATTCTCCCAGCACATTAATAGTGTTAGTGTAAGTGAGAAATAGGCGAAAACAGGAAGAAAATTAGATCTAAAATGGTTAGATAGGAAAATCCCTCTCTAGAGCCGAATGAAGTGAAGATCTTCTAGCTCATAAATTAATAGGGGATAATCCAAGTCATGCGGAAAGCTCACTTAACCCAACAGTGGATCACTTGGAGTGTAATTCAGATAAAAAAACTGATTTGTTAGCTTATAATTCCAGTATGATTGACGGGAATCACTTACTTCATATAATAATTTTAGGCCTAATATAATATAGGTCTGATATATTATATATAGAACAATATCAAAGATAATAGGTAATAACTATATCTGAATAATTAACACTAAGTGGAGGCTTCACACTTGCTAGGTGATCACCTGAAAATCGCCATGAAGTATTTTGACAACTAAGGCTTACTCGAACCCTAAACTCAGTATAGTCAACTTTTATAACGTGGCCTTCTCCTTCGTTTACAAAAATTGAGAAGCCATTATCAATAACTGACAGTGCATCAACTAGGCTTAGAATCAACTCACTATGTAAGATGGTGTTTTTTGGGTTACCCCAAGGACCAGCTTCGTCAAAACATGCAGCCTCTTAAGGCCGCCTGGAACCAGCGTCTCAACCAGATCAAAGACCTTGTATTTCCCTCCAGCAACATTACTAGGAGTTAGCCTCCCGCAATATTGCCTCTGGAAGTAAAGGGCCAGAGGAACCCCAGGGTTCACAAGGGTCTTCAGGTCCCATGGTTTCTACACCCAGTGATCCTAATGAACCCTGGAAGCAAGACTTGCTTATAGCGCTTGCTGCCCTATGAGATCAAAAATGTAATGTGGCCCAAGGCTGCAAGCTTTAAGTAGTCAGAGTGCCTCTTGATCCCAGAGTTTCGCTTAAGGCCTTGTAGAATGAAATGGTTAACTTCAGTGCTTTTTCTAAGCTCACTAATGCTCACATCACTCAATTTGACTAAACATGTGGCCAATTTAAACTCATTTTAGCACATTTAAGATTCAGCTGCTCCTCCAACATGCCAAGGTTCAAGTGCTAAAGGAGCAGGTTGTCCATAAAGCCTCCATTACCTCTTTAAACTGAAATTGGGATGATATTCAGGAGGATCTGGAAGGATTAGGATGATAATTTGGATCATCAATATCCTTGTGATTAATTGGATGTCAGACAAATACAAGTCCAATATTGTGAGAAGAGCAATACGGATTTAGTTAGTAATATTGTTAGCAAAAGACCCTGGCCAATTCTTATTGGAACCCCTCGAATTGGAGTAATGATATTAACCCACTTCTCAGCCAAATTGTTCACTTTTTATTAATAAGATTGCATCAAGACCATGGAAAATTAAGGGAAATCATGCTGAGGCTCCTCCCCAGCCCCTCCGCAGGTCAGTTCAAACACCTAAGTGGAGACCACCTTTTGAGTAATTGACTGGACCTAATTGTTAGGTAAATCAATAGGGGCATAATAATATTATCTTAAGCCTAAAATATTATGTATTATATCAAAGATATCAGTGATCATGGAACAGAAATATCCTAAATATATGCAAAGCTTGGGATCCACGGCCTAACAATTCCACTTAATAATATTTGACTAGATAACACAGGCCCAGGGGATTTGCAGGTTAAGTCACACTTTATGATAGTTGACTTAAAATCCGGGATTGTGGGCTTTGCTGGTCTATGTCAAAATTAGTCTTTAATGTCAATTGAGCTTTCAATCAAATTAATTATTAATTAGTGGTATGAATCGCCTTGGTATATACTACCAATTGCTTGAGAGAGCTACAGTTTAGCTTTTTTAGATGCGTCAGAGGAAACAATGTCTTGAGATAGCTTTCAGATTAGACAACGAATCTGAGGCCTTGTGGATTTACCAAGATTCTCATAGATTGGAGTTGCCCCAGAGTCTCATAGATTGTAGGCCCTCAGACGCCTTTACTGTTCTCCGCTGGCAAAGGGACAATGAGAAATAGGCGTCATGGGTGAGGCATGGTTAACATCAAACCATGTAAATTATCCCTAAGTTCATACAAATAAAATACAATCTTTTATCACTGCAAGTTAATAGTTTAATGCAAGCATCTGTATTTAATACTTTTTTGTTTTATTTAGTCAATGAATTACTTGGGATCTGAAGGATCAGGGCAGCGATCCATTGTACAAGTAAACAACAGAAGAACACAGCCTAAAATTGTCATTTCTAAGGAATTTATATCTTAACTATTGTCACCATCTGGTCTATTGTCTCCATACAATAGGCGCTCAGTAACTATGACTAATCTCAGAAGAAGAATCAGACCAATTGAAGTAGGCCAAATCTTCAACAAGTGACGCTTATGGTTGGGGCCACAGATGCTGATCACGCCAAACAGGGGAGAAAACCCAATCAATTTTCAGAAACATTACTGGGCCTAATGGAATACTGAAATGACATTGTCCCAGATTAAATGGAATGATGTACCCATTATTAGCTACCCTGACAAACCCATTTCATATGAAGAGCTGGAATGTCTTGTAAATTAGTTGTTAAGAGGGTATTAAATTTGACAAGGGCCAAGGACAATAGTATCAATCCTTTATAATGCCAATGGCAGCAAGATGTGTTGAAGATGAGATATCTAGCTCATCATTAATTAAGTGTAGCTCAAATGCAAAACAATTTGATTGTGTTAGAGAATATCGCCCAGTACATAACTTGAATTTCTAAACCCTACCTCCAGAAATTCTCAGATGACAATTGCCTTTCATCACGTGGCCATCACTGAGCTGGTAAAATTTCACGCAACACCAGCCAAGTGGGCCAAATCTTGAATTAGAGATTAGAAGCTAACTTCACTGAGGTCCGTTCTAGTCTGGAGGTGAATTATAATCTAGCCACTTGGGCTAATGATTGGGTAGCAGAATTAGTGCAAGAGATAAATGACAGATTACATTCCATCTTTGACAACTTTTTTAGAGGAAAGAGGAGTTACTGAATCTTTGAATGGCAATATCACTCAGACTTCCATTAATGCTTCAGAGTTCATTAGGCTAAACCACAAAGACCATGAGGCGCAATTAGTAACAATGATGAATTTTGTGACCAGTATTGATGACTGAGCGCCCAAATTTTGCAGGTGAAGGATGATTACACCGAGAAAATCTACAACTAGTGCACAAAAAATCAAAGGCCAACGGGTGAAGAGAAGAAAAATTCAGGACTCTGTTGATCGTCTAAATTAACACATCAATAATCTTAATGAGGATGTTACCTCTATTAATAAGTCAAAAAATATTCTCCACGGAGAAGTAAACCATTGCAAGAAGTCAATTAAGGAAAAAAGTGATTTTCGTCCCGCAACTCCAAACTACTAGCTTGAATGAGGAAAGTGAAAAATTAAAGTTTTAAAAGTTGAAATCATATTAATTGGTAAAATGAAATCAACATTCAAATCCAAGTTTTGAATGATGGGCGTTGTCAGTGTGATATAAATCAATTGAATAAATACTTCTGAATATTATGAGTATAAAGTTCCAGAAATAGCTACTGAAATGGACGCTAGGCCACTTCAACAAATGCTAACAATATGGTTGCTTTGAACAACCCCAATTCCTTAAACCATGGTACAGTTCCTCAGCGCCCTAGTACGCCTGGCTCAAGCCATCAAAGAAGTAATAATGATAACCATGAATGGGAAACAAGAATTAAAAACCAATGAACCTGCCTGATTTTGAAAAAAACAGAAGCATAACCACATTTGTCAAACGCTTCAAAATGGCCATGTATGGTGCCAGTGACCGCAATAAAGCGACCACTATGATCAAATGCTTAGATGAGTGAAACATTGAGCTAATTATGCCTCACATGGATAAAATCCAACCCACGCTAAAGTCAAAGAGGCTTTACTTCATGAATTTAGAGTCCATAAAGAATGTCAACTATAAAATCTAAGTTTATTAATATTTGCTTTAAGAAAGGTAAAGCAATTGACAAATTTGTGGATCAATTCTTTTGCAAAGCTCAAGCTCTCCTAGGTGCAAAGGCTATGACCAATTTTGACGCTAAGCTTGAATTACAACATGCAGTACAATCTTATCAAAATTTATCAAACATTTTATTGCCTGTTTTTGTGCAAAACCTTACAACGTTCAAATTGGATGATTATATTCGCAGATGTTTTCAAAATTATGGCCCTCCCAATATTGGGTACAGATCAGGTCCTGCTGCCTCTGCTGGAAAATCCTTTGATACCAAAAAAGATGACATTGATACACTTGTAAAAACTGAGCAAACCTCAAATACAAGGGCCCCACGCTCATTAAATAAGATTACTTGCTATAATGCAATTATAAAGGACACTTTGCTTCCCAATTCCATCAGTGTAGTGTCAATGTAGTCCTTCCAGATAATGCGCAGGAGGAGGGAAACGAACAAGCACAATAGATGAAGGATGATCTATTATTCCAGAAACACCAGTCCCATTTGACCAACAAGAGTATGCAGGCCACGGGGCCTCAAATACTAACAAACAATTCTATTATAAGATCAATGAATATTCTATGAATGTACATGCGGTAAATCGCTCTCAGAGTAAGGTTATCATACCTGAAGCCTCTGAAGTAGTCATCAAACTGTATGTGTATCAAATACTGGAAAATATTCCAGCTGAGGGGCCGAGCAATGCAGCAGATATCCCAAACTTGAAGGGGGTGAATATAGCTATGCCAATTGTCACATTAATCAAAATTGTCCTAGTATTGGAAATACTCTGAAGTACACTATTAACCCTTTGGATTCTTCCAATATTCACTTAGTAAACTCTATTGACTCTTATTACTATGAGTGCGCTTATGTGGATATTCTGGTCAACAAGATCAAAGTTTTAGCTTTCGTTGATAGTGGAGCACCTGTAAACATTGTCTCCACAAAGCTGGTTAAGAAGTTGAGAATTGCTCTGGACATTGACCATAATTGAGAACAAGGGACCGCGGGACCCAACAGCACTAAGAGTGAAGGAGCTTACAGCGCCCTGCTTCTGCAATTTGGAGCTTTGGTAGTAGCTGCACCCAAAATAGTGCTTCTCAACGCCAATTATGACATATTAATTGGAACTAGTTTTCTAAGGATCTATGGGATCTCATGCAATTTTAAAGAAAACATCTTGACGATATTGAGCCAATCACTTCTGATTTATTACTCTTGTGACTATATGAAGCCCACTAGCCATTACAAAAACTTCATTAATATATCTTATGCTTATGGGATATACCAATAGGATTTATTCAGTGGGAAATTGAAGCCGCCCCATGCCAACCTCCATAAACAAAAATTGAGGAATACCTCTACAGGTGAATAAGGATGTGACATAGTTTCAGGACATCAACTGGTTATGAGGATTGAAACTACGCTGGATATACCAGAAGTACTATATGGATAGGTTGTACCCCCTTGTAATTGTTCTTGGATGGAACCTAGTGTAGCGCCTGGAATACTTATACCAGGGCATGGGGAAATTGATGTCTTATTAGCAAATTTGACCAGTTAAATTACTAACGTCAAGAGATATCAAGTAGTCACATTCGTGCATCTGATTCCAAGGGTTGATTTAAAAACAGCTGTCAAATTTTGCGATTTATATGAGTTTGGTTTACTAACCAAGGGTCTTGGGGCACATGCTGTAATTCCCAAAGAGTTTTTTACTGAATTTAGAACAAAATAAGGATGAAGCACTGGAGTTATTTGAATGATACTCCTAAATTTTCGCCAAAGATGACCAAGATTTAGGGTGTGCAAAGGGAGTACAGCATTTCGTTGACACTAGAGAACATATGCCTAGTAAAATGAGGCTAAATCGGCGCCCCTGGGCTAGCGGTGAAGTAGTCAGAGAAGAGCTAGACAAATTGCTGAAAAGTGGATTGATTATGCTCAAGAAAAGCCTGTAGGCAGCCCAGTTTTGATCATGAAGAAAAAAGATGGCAGCAATCGAGTTATAATTGATTATTGTTGCCTCAATGCCATCAAAAAAAGGATTCATATCTGTTGACCAGACTTAATTATTCCCTGTATCTTCCTGGAGGGGCGAAGTGTTTTACCTCAATGGACCTTATCTCTGGAAATTGGGAAATTGAACTGCCTCAAGAGGAGCAGGAGAAGTGCGCAATGATTGCTGCGAAAGGGCTGTTTCAACTGAAACACATGCCACAAGGGCTATGCAATGCACTGGCAACCTTTCAGCATGCAATAGACACAATTTTAGGGAACCTCAAATTATCCTGCATACTGATGTACCTGTATGATATCAATGACTTTTTGTGGACAGTTTAAATATCTGGAGCACCTTATTTAAGTGTTTGAATGCCTGCTGAAAGCCAATCTGAAGATAAACCCTATAAAAGGCCAATTATTTAAAGAACAATTGGAATACCTCAGGTTCATCATTAATTCCAAGGGCTTGCGGTCTAACCTCAAAAGGTGAAGGTGATTAAAAATATGCAAGCTCCGATGAGTATGAGGGATTTTTAAGTATTATTAAGCATGGTAGGATACTATCAAAGATTTGTAGAAGGGTTTTCAAGGATTTCTGATCCCCTATTCCATTTACTAAAAGGAGGAGTTCAATTTTGCTGGGCAGATGAGTGCCAGAAAGCCTTTGAGGCCTTAAAAACCACAATGAGCATGGCGCCTGTCCTCTGATATCCAGATTTCAACAGGCCTTTTATCATAAAAACTGACTCCTTGTTGACTGCAGTTGGGTTGTGCTATCCCAGGTTGAGGATGATGGCGAGGAGCATCAGGTCGCTTATTGCAGCAGGATGTTGAATAAGCATGAATTGAATTATTTGGTGACTGAGCGAGAGTGTTTGGCTGTCTTCTATGCTTGTAAACTAATTTAGGTGTAAATTCATGGCACCAAGTTTCAAGTAGTGATGGATCACAGCTCATTATGATGCTCCACAATTAAAAAGGAGCCTGAGGGACAGTCAGCCCTCTGGGCTCTGAAATTACAGGCATATGACTATAATATTATTCATAGAGCTGGAGCGGCCCATCAAAACGCATATGGACTATCACAACTTCTTTTTTTAGTACTAGATGCTACTATCACAACTTCTTATTGTAGCCATCCTGAGTAGTTTGACTGATGAGCTTCATGAAAGAATGATTACTCCAAAGTATGGGATGAGCTGCCTGAAGTACAAAAGGTGATTTTAAAAAGAATTAACTGACACCAAATATTAAAATGGAGTTTTATGCAATTGTAAGCCTGAGGGACATCGGAGGATTTTCCCAAAACCTTCAGAACAAATAGAGATTATTACATAAGCCCACAAGGCCATTGGGAATTAAGGACTGACCAAAACGCTAGAAATAATTGAATCTATTTACTATTGGGATTTCATGCAATATGATATCCAAGATGTACTTGATAGATGCCATTCATGCCAAATTGCAAAGCCTATAAAGTCAGATGTGAAATATCAATTGATCAGACCTGACTGTGCCTGGCATACTGTGTCAATTGATGTAGTCAGTCCTTTGCCTGTGAGAAGCCTAGGCAACAAATACATAATTGTTGATATCGACCATCTGATGAAATGGGTGGAAGCAGAAGCAATTTGAGATGTCAGGGCCATGTCTACTGCCAAGTTTATTATAAACTGTATTCTTTATCAGCACAGATGCCCCAGAAGATCTTGACGTATAATGGAACGAATTTTACTGCCCAGATGGTGCAACGGTTGAATAAGTTGACGTCCATTAAGGGAGTGTTGTCAACACTATACTATCCTGAGACTAGTGTATAGTAGAACGAGTGAATGGCACTATAGTAAGTATTGTGCAAAAATGCAGCTGCGGTGCCTTTGCAATGGGCTACTTTCATTAGTGTTACAGTATTTTCATAAAATATTAAACATCACGGCAGCACAGACCACTCTCCATTTCAACTTCTGTATGGCAGACAGCCTGCTCTGCCTCCATTATTATATTTGGTAGTCAGTTCAACTGAAGAAACTAGCCCAAATAATTATGTTGAGCAACTGGTGAAGACTTTAATTAAGTTACAATCTGATGCTTATTAAAAGGTGATATTCAAAAAAACCAGCCAGAAGAACTATGATGATGCTAAATGAGCTACTGTGTCTAAGTTCCAGGAAGGAGACTTAGTAGTATATTTTGACACTCATAGTGCAGGCTGCGCACACAAGCTGGCCTTGCTTTGGAAAGATCCATTTATTATATTGGAGAAATCGTCTATAGATGCATATACCATTAAGGATCAAGGTGACTAGGTTGTGAATCAAGTACTTACTAAGTTCCTTTGTCCATATCATAAAAAATAATACCAAAAGAAAAAACCTTGATAAACTAAATATATAATATATTTTATACAAAAGTAAAATAAAAAATAAAAAATAAAAAATAAAAAAATAAAAAATAGAAGAGAAAAGAAGAAAAGACTTTGACAATCAAGAGTACAAAAATTTAATCATAATTTCTGAGTCCTCATCACCACTTGGGCTAAATAACCTTTCTTTGGGAGGGGGAAGAGAATGAGATCAACACAGTGAAGCCTGTAGAAGTGTAGGAGATATGCAAATCTCATACAAGTCTCAACTATCAAGACCCTTTCAGAAATGCGCCAAACCCAAAAAGGCTCAGCACCAGGAATGCTGGCCTGGTCAGCTTAGGAAAGGCCATTGAATTAAAGGAAACAACCAAAAGAAGGGATTTTGGACCAGACAAGAAAAGTTTGACTCTGAAGAAAATTCTGCAGAAAGGAAGATACAGTCAGCGAGAAGGCTTTCAAGACAGGGGTAAATAGGGGGAGGAACACTTTTACACAAAACATCTGAGAACGGGCCTTGTCTAAAACCATGTGCATGTCAGGCACAGTCTTTGTGGAAAGAGAGGTGAAAGTAAGTGAACGCATGTATCCAGTAGAGCCATCTGAGGGATGTATTTTCAAGAAGCCCTTTCACCAGCTTTTGCAAAGGGCTCAGTATATTACAATGATGCACTGATCTTTTTGAAACCTGATTTTGAGGCCTAACAGGATGTGTATATCGGTATGAACCATCGTGGGAGCGCACCAAAGCCTAGCTACCTAGTTAGCAAAAAGAAGATCCTGATTAGCCTCAAAAATATCGAATGGGGCAACCCAAGGTTCAGAGGCAAGGACGGATGATAAGTAGGCTTCTACAAGTTTTGACATTGAATTGATTTCAAAACCTGATGAAGCCACACTGCCCGTGTGTAGGGAAGAAATAATACTGGAGGAAGGGAATACTTGAAAAATTAAGAACAGGAAGTTGGGAAGGAGATCCCATCTGAAGCAAATTGATGCTGAATGAGGGTTTCTTTGGGCTGACCAGCTTTATAAGCATGAGGAGTTAAGGAGATGGTTGAAGGAGTATCACGCTCTACCCATAGGGATGTTTGTTGGGCAGAACTTGAATCCAAGGGGGCCTTTTTGGGTTCATCAACGATTGCTGAAGATGCAGCAGGACATGAGGCTGAACTTTTGGGTACCGTTGAAGTTTAGCTGGTTGAATCGACGTGAGAGATCAAAGGCAACACGCCTTTTATCATAGCACACCTCATGGAAGTGCTCAATTTTAAGAAGACTCGTTTGTCTGAGGCTGAAAGGCTATTGATATAGTGCTCATATTTCAAAGATCACAAGAAATTGTACATTGTGACCCAGAAAGAAGGGTACCCGCTGCTTTTATGCAGTCAAGGTAGGGGAACTGTTGAGTAGTTGACTAAAACTAATCGTTGGGTAATTTTGATAGGTACATAATAATATTAGTTTATGCTTAATTTATTATGGATTATATCAAAGATATCAGTGATCATGGAACAGAAATATCATAAATATATGCAAAGCTTGGGATATGCAGTCTAGTGATTCTGCTTGTATTTGAATAGATAACACAGGAATGGGGGCTTTGTTAGTTGAGTCAGACTTAATAATAATTGACTTAATGACCTGGGCATATCTATTTGTTGGTTTATGTTTAAATTAGTTTTTAATGTTGATTGGGTTTTCAATCAAATTAATTATCAATTAGTGGTATAATTTGCTTTGTAGTGCTACCAATTGTTCTAGAGGAGCGACGGTTTAGCTATTTTCAGATGCATCAGAGGAAATGCTGTCCTGAGATAACTGTCAAATTGGATAACAAATCAGAGACATTTGGAGTTACCCCAGATTCTCATAGATTGGAGTTACCCCGGAGTCTGATAGACTGTAGACCCTCAAATGTTTTTATTGATCTCCGCTGGCTAAGAGACAATGAGAAATGAGGTGCCATGTGTGGTGTGTGGTTAACATTGAACCCTATAAAGTATTCCTTAAATTCAGATAAGACACAATTTTATATCACTACAAGTTAATAGTTTAATATACAATATTTTTGTATTTAATACTTCCTTGTTGTATTAAGTTGAGGAATTACTTGGGATCATAAGGATCAGGGCAGCAAGTCATTGTACAAGTAAATGAAAGATAATACAGCCTTGAAGTGTCATTTTCAAGGAGTTTATATCTAGAATATTGTCATCGTCTGGTCTATTGTCTCCATAAAATAGGCACTCTAAACTCTGCTCTATCTCAGAAGAAGGACCAGCTCAATTGAAGTAGGAAAAAACTTCAACACTATACCCTTTTATAGGCTCAGAGGGGGTCTCACAAGGTGCAAATATTTTCTCTTTGGTGATTGGCTCAAATATATTAAATCCTTACCTCACTTATTTGTCCTATCTACTATTGACCCTCTATCAGCCATTCCATCCAAGCAAGGCAAGTCTCAAGAGCTCTGATAGGTTGAAAGCCCATATACCAAATTTTGATGCACCCAGCTTATACCAAATTTCTCAATACAACCCACTTCAAACTTCAATACATTTTAAATATTAAACATTGAGAGATTAAGGATTTTCTTCTTGATCCCACATGCTGACTAATAAAAAACTCATAAAAACCCAACTTTTTATATAAATTTAAAGGAGTTTTTTAATATAGTGGTATAATAATCTCCCTAAAATTAATTTCTAAAGTTGGGAGTATC
Organism: Massospora cicadina; assembly: GCA_022478985.1. Taxonomy (NCBI): domain Eukaryota; kingdom Fungi; phylum Entomophthoromycota; class Entomophthoromycetes; order Entomophthorales; family Entomophthoraceae; genus Massospora; species Massospora cicadina. The sequence goes on from JAKSZP010014499.1 coordinate 255,699, forward strand.
ATTTCTCCTGCAAAAATTATTGTTAAAATTCAGGTGACAAAAAAGCACCAGTGGCATAAAACTAACCTGAATTCCACTAAGTGTGCTCACATGTGGTAGTACACCTCAAAAACACTTTTAAAAATGGAGGGTGTTGGGGGACATAACCCTCACAACCTCCCCACGGCTTTTGAACCCTGGATAGATGCTTTAGCCTAGAAGCTAGCCAGCGCACTGTCTCTACTTAAAACCCTTGAACAGCGCATTAGCCAATCCTCTCATGAGGCTGCTCCAATTATTTCCAAACCCCCTTCCTGAGACAAATTTGCCCCAGGTGATAATAGCATTACCTCATTCCTCTTTGTGTATGAGGCTGTTATGGAAGGGACAACTGATCCTCAAACAGTAAAAACATTCTCCCTTGCCTCAGTTGCTCCGTCCAAGAGGTGAGGGTACCTTATACGAATACCCTTAAAACTTGGGCCAAGGTAAAGAAAGTGCTCATTGAGGAGTTTGGATCCTACAGAGATTTTGAAGACAAAAACAGGCCTTTATGTGCCTTAGTCTGAAAGTGGAAGAGTCAATCCCCTCTTTTGTTAGGCAATTCTATAGTAAAGCTCAACCTCTGCTGTTTTCCAAAATGCTCCCTCTTGAGGATGCTATTGCTGCTGTTTTGGCTGGATTGACATCTCATCCCTCTTTGGCGATGCACATCTCTGCCATCAAGCGATCCTTCCAAAATATATGGGATATCAAGGAAGCCTTGTTAGCAGTGGCTTACTATTAAGAGAGTGATACTACGCAAAGCTCTGAGGCGAAATCTACTACAACCCCTCCAGACTCTTCTATGGCTGTCTCCCTTTGGAAATCTACTCCCGCTGAGCTTCCACAACGAAATGCTCCTCCCCCATGTGAAGATAGGCAGAGGATAATGGCAGTGATGGGGCAGCGCTCACCTCCATCTCCAGCTCCCAAAGTGCAGCTTTGAAGTTAGCTTTCACTTTTCCAAGCTCTCCTCATTCGTCAAAGAAGCCTTCAAAACTTGTCTTGTTTGTCACGTCCTGCCAAGGCAATATCTCTATCCCTTTAACATCTCCTCCTGCCATCTCTAGCTCAAAACCTGTAGCCATGAGGCAATCTAAACCCCCTGAATCAAAGGCTAAATGTAGAGCCATAACCAACACAGCGTCTCTTCAAAAAGTTACCCAGGTAATTAAGCGCCCCCAAGACCTTTCTTGCCACAAGCGAAGACCTGACCTTACCTCCCAATTGATGGAGTCATTGACGTGCATTGAGAATCCCTCTGATGACGAATCTAAAGAGGGTTGTGAAGATGAAATTCACTATGTCTTAGGAGCCCCAGGTGAATGGAAGTACCTGACGAGTGAACCCAGAAAGAGTGGATATGTCTAGGATACCCTGCAAAACATACATTATCAGGTGCTGAGAGGTCTGGAGATTATTGATACTGCCAGTGACGCTGACCAGCTCATTGCCATGATGATCCGAGTTCACTCAGAGTGTGTATACACTGCAGTCTATCCGGGATAAATTCCCTGAAACTTCAAAACGCCTTGCTTCTACTCTCCAGCTGAAGGAGGTCCTCGCTCTTTCCACAAACTTGGGTGAAAACTTAACTAAAGTGGAGGTTGTTGTTAATGGAGTATGAGTCATTGCCATCCTTGACACTGGATCCCCAATAAACGCCATATCATCAAAGCTTATGAAAAAATTAAGCTGGCTCCTGACCTTGACAATACTCAAGTTTGGCACTGCTGGTCCAGACAACTCTCACGCTATTGGGGACTGATTATCTTTACCCATCCTATTTGGGAAACTCCTCCTCTTAGCCCCTGCGGTGGCCTTAGCCAACTATATCTATGACATGCTCATTGGTACCCAGTATATTTGAGTATGACGGGATCATCAATCTGAAGCAGGACTATCTAACACTAATTAACTACAATATTGCCCTGATTTTGGCCAACAATGCGATTAATAAAAAGGAATAAGCTTGCATTGTTGAGTATCCTTTCTCCGCCTTATCCTTATGCTACATGATGGCGGGGCGGAATACCAAGATGCTGCCTGAATCAGTGGACGCCATTGAGAGAATTCCGTTTTATGCAGCTGAAGAGGTGTTGATTAAAGCGGGTGAACAAAGGGTGATTGACACCAAGATTACCCTGCAAATTCTCCTAACTGCCTGTTGCAGATAACTAGCATTGACGGAATCAATTCCTTAGAACCTCGAGTATTACTAGTCATCTTATCCCAGCCTATCAATGTACTATCAATATTCTACTAGGGAACCTTACCAGTAAGGACATGGTTGTAAAGAAACACCAAAGATTGGGAAAGGTATGCTGATCCCAGTTAAGGAGATTAACCAGGTCCTGTATTAGGTCTATGCCAGACATTGTCCTACCTGCTGATACCACGTTATGTACCTTGCCTGACGTTCATATCTCTAATGATCTAACCCCTACAGAGCTTAATAAAGTTAATAGGTTATTATAGTCTTACAGAGACATATTATCTAAAGCTACGACT